>CAJUYH010006762.1:0-19223 GCA_910591685.1 Galerucella tenella
CCGAAAAGTTATCATGATATTAGCAGTTAGTGAAACCATATCAGCTTTTGGTGATTTCTGCTAATATACATTGATTACTTCTAGAGGATCTTACTGGAGATGGCAACTCAGTGCAGTTGATGAAATAAGTGTTAAGACATTTTTGAAAATGTCTCTGTTCTTTTTAGTGTTTATAGCTATACCTATTATTTGTTTTCTATACCATTACAGTTTTTTTTTTTTTTTTAAATATATAAATGATAAATTGTTGTCCTTTTCTTCAAAATGACTTATATCTAGATGCTGATAAATGAAACAACAAAACTTTTAATCAAGCGATTTATTCAATTTTTTCCATTATAATTTTAACAAAAAATAATAGACCTTTTAGGTCTCAGTGAAAGTCACCCCAAAAATCACACATACACACATACAACAAAAAATACAATATAATTATATAAAAAAACTGTGTTTCAAGAAATTCTAGAAAATATCACTCCATCGTATAAGAAATATTGATCATTCATGGAAAAAGAGGAGTCGGAATTATTTCCTTTCTCCTAAAGAATAGTATTTACAATTAGGTATAATTAAATACGACATATACTATAGGTATTTTCACTGTCTATGTACTTACGTTCGAAATTTGCAAATATCAGCATTGGTTCAAGTCGACACATACACCGCCGTCCGCCATTATTTTGGTACAATCACATGTACTCTGTGGTACAATATCCAAATACAAATAGAATCACCAGTTCAAGCACATACTCATTAAACACTAAACTATTTACCCACCCCTACGCTGCCACACTATTGCTAATATCCAAATAATATAATTAAACATACAAATCTCCACACTACTGAAACGGAGGAAAAGATTATTATTTAAGACGATACACAGCAAATCTAAAAGGGATAAGGGAAGCTCCATCACATGTGCAGACTAAGGTAACGCGCATGACAGTTTGTTGATTTATAAAAAACAAGATTAACTATTAAACAATATTTGCTCATATGTATAATGTAGGTTTATAACAAACAAATGAATTTATCGAATGTTATAATGATACAAAACGATTTATTAACAGACACTGTACCATTTTATAATAATAATCAAAGCAAGTTATAATTACTTATTAAACTTAGTTTTTATCATCGCGAAGTTGGCGTATTAGATGATTTGTTTATTATTAAAACATTTTATTCAAAATTAACAATCATAGCAGAAACAAATCCTCCATTATTTATTAATGAAACAAATCATCGGTAATTATTATAATAAATAAGCTTTTTCATTTATGAATATCAATACGTAATTATGAACAAATTTGACATTAACAAACATTCGATAATTATTACTGAGATTTTTCTTTCGGTGTGCTTATAAGTCTCAATAAAATCAAATAGGTAAATGAACTTCTCATTTGAAAAACTTAAAAAAAGACATCTTCTCTCAAAATAAACAGAAAAAAATCCTCTCATGGGTGGAAAATTTCCCACCCGTATGTGGGAAGTGAAAGTAGGTAAAATGTCAGTTTCAGACTTTTTAAACGTCAGTAATGATAATATTACATGATATAGTTGTAAATAATAGATATTTACGTAATTAGTTATGAAAAGAGCGATATTTTTCAACAAGCGTAATATTTGCCAAAACGAGCGCTAGCGAGTTCTGCAAATTACGCGTATTGAACAATGTCGCTCTCTTCATAACGTGTTTACGTACAACGTTTTATCTAATTCCGCGCTTTCATAATAGTTAATAAAATCTTCAATTACAATTATAATATTGAAGTGAAATCAAATGGTGCTAGAAGTATTGTTACTATGATGTATTCACCCAGAAAATTGACTTACTTTAAATAACTGTGTCCTGAATAATGTTTTCAATGTTTATAAATCTCAAAATACTATTGAATTAAAATAATGGGTTGATTGTCAGTTTAAAAAATGAAATAATTGTCAGTTTTGACAGTACCTACCTAATTGATAAATTATTCCTTGAAACTCATGTGGTATCTCTATGTTGAAACATGAACAGTTACGTAAAGTTTTTACATAACTACTTTTCATAACTGATATATGAAGGTGATGAAAAATGTGACGTAAAGTTTCACATTTGATAGCGGAATTAGATAATAGATATTCACGTAATTAGTTATGGAAAGAGCGATATTGTTCAACAAGCGTAATATTTGCCAAAACGAGCGCTAGCGAGTTCTGCAAATTACGCAATTTGAACAATGTCGCTCTCTTCATAACGTGTTTACGTACAATGTTTCATCCAATTCCGCGCTTTCATAATATTTAATAAAATCTTCAATTACAATGATAATATTAAGGTGGATTTAAATGGTGTTAGAAGTATTGTTACTATGATGTATTCACCCAGAAAATTGACTTACTTTGAATAACTGTGTCCTAAATAATGGTGTTTTCAATGTTTATAAATCTTAAAATACTATTGAATTAAAATAATGGGGTAATTGTCAGTTTAAATAATGAAATAATTGTCAGTTTTGACAGTACCCATTTAATAGATTATTCTTTGGAACTCATGTGGTATCTCTATGTTGAAACATAAACAGTTACGTAAAGTTTTTACATAACTACTTTTCATAACCGATATATGAAGGTTATGAAAAATGTGACGTTACCTAACGTCAAGGAGTGACTTAAAGTGTCACATTTGATAGCGGAATTAGATAAAAAATGTTACATCACTTTTATCTCCTCGAATGAAAATTTTAGTATGAGACCACAATTTAATAGACACTAGACAATATTTCAATCACTTCAGGAAAAGAAAAGAATGTCCCATAATGGAAAAATATTTATCTTAGAAGATCTTTGAGTGCATTTTTTGCTTTCCAACTCAACTAGAAAATATTTAGTTCACTGAAACAGATTTATTTTAGTTTGGTAGAAATGTCGTGGAAGATACAAGATAATGGGAAATGCAATTTCAAATTAAAAATGTTTGTGTCTTGTTTATTTTACAATTTAATTTCTCTCCACAACAAACAGAATAATTTACTGGAAGTCAGTTGCACTGCAAAATCATTTTACGATGGAACTGAACATAATGACAAAGATAACATTTTGGGAAAAAAAAGTACAGAATATCTTCACGGTGGAAGTAATTTTGAAGTGGCATATGAAACAGTTTTCGAGAGAAGAAGAATTTTTTTCTTAAGAATAAAAATGCTGCACTCGCTATTTACATCAAAAATATTTACACTGCCATGGGTTTTGTCGCAGAATAACAGAAAACTTAATTTAATTAAATTATTGAAATATTTTTTATTGTTGGAGATTAGATAAATCGTTTTCCATACATTTTATATAATAATAGTAATAGGCCATATTGAGGAACCATACGAAAATTCAAGTCATCCGATGAATGTCACTTTTCACTTATACTACATGTTAATATACCTGTGGAATCAAGCTAAATAAATAGATAAAGTTTGACGTTGCTAATGTTAGCATCAGATAATAGGTACTACTAGTATGTTCATTGTTCGTAGACTCTCACTTCTAGTATTATCATTTTCTTACTTTTCACTTCGTTTTAAAAATGTGGTAGATTAAAAATATTTTCCATCCCATTCATTATTATCTTTTTTATTATACTTAACATAAAATACTACATTTTCAACTGTTTATAAAATACAGTAAATATGACATTTTCGGAACATCGCACGGAAATTTTTTCCCGATCCCTATTTCCCTGCGCATAATAATAAACATAGATATACATTTTCGGAACAGCGCACGGAAATTTTTTCCCGATCCCTATTTCCGTGCGCTTAATAATAAACATAGATATCCATAATACTAGATATCCTAGTTCAACAAAAAGAAATGCAAAAGGGATTGAGCTTCAACTATAATACGAATTGTACAATAAATATTACTATTAATAATAACGGTTCTGTCCAAAATTAATTTTCTTAGAATTACCTACTTGTATTTTTTTTGTTAATTTGAGTTGAATGTACTTACATTTTTACTGTTTTAAAAATAAAAATAAATATTCCCGATTTTCTTAATAATTTTTTGCGATATTTTTTGTTTATGTTGATTTCAGGTACCTAAGTATAATAAAAAATATCGTTCATTACTCGTCCAGAAATGGATTTTCCGTTCTTTTCCGCGCGCACGGAAAAATCCTCATTTCTGTACTGGTAATGAAATATACTATTTCAGTACTGTGGGTGTGAATTTTGCAATTAATTTTCCAATATATTTATGACATAATAACTAAGGCATACGGCAAATTCCAGATTTATCATAAATCTTCCATATTCAATTATATCCACAATTAAAAAATGAATTGTTTGAATTTTCAATATTTGAAAATATTGGCCCCATGATAAAATTATTCTCATTGAAGATTATTTATATAAAAAATATTCACATATTAACTTCCACCAAAAATAAAATTTCACACCTATTATACTTGGTGACGGTTACACGGTCACCAAACCATAAATCTGGCCTTTACCAAAAATCACACAGCGCGGCTGAAGAAGTTTTCATTACAATTCGCAATTTAAACAATGTGTACCTATACCTATACACAAATCTCACTATCACGAGAAGAATTTTAGAAGGGAAAGCTGCTGATTCAACTAGTCAAAGCTTGGTTTCCTAGAGCAAGTCCATTTTTCCTGCACAAGTTGGATACATTTTCCATTGATTTAACACCCAATGAAAGAAGGAGCCTAACCTAACGGTGACATATTATGATATATTATGAACGTCCTCGTTATGTCATCAGTCATTTTTAGCTTAGCGCGAATTTTAAACTAATGACATTTTCAAATAATTATATCTTGATAGGTAATTTCAAGCAGCAAATACGTTAAAGACAATCTCCTGGGTATACAAAATTATGTTGCACAAGCTTTTGTTGAACTACTATCCCTGAATTCTCAAAATTATGAATTTGTCCATTATTGACCTAGGTTGATAAAAGGAAATTATTGACCACTTATAGGAAAATTCAACTTCGCAGTTGGCAAGGAGACGCAATAATTGTCAACTTCACAGCTGGTAGTGGAAAAAATAAATTGTAAAATACATAAAAATAATAATAAAGCCTCTTATTGACAAAAAAAGGCGCAGCAATCGTATCTAGAGAGGACAACTAGTCTTCTGACCCAACCTAACGTAATCAAAATCGTTAGAGTAATCATAGACCGTCAGCCCGCTGCAAAAAAGCGTGATGATAGTTGAACGTATGCCTGATTGAGATTCGGTAAAGGTAGTCGTTCGATAGTCGCTGCAGAGACATGCTGCAGCTGCAGGCGACCGAGGCAAGAGGCAGAGACTACTGTTCTAATTATGATACACCGTTCGATGCACGCTGCAGCAGCAACTAGCTTACTAGGTGTCTCGCTCTGTCTCTGCTGCTTGCGCGCATCTGCGTCCGCACCAGTGTGGAGGCTCGAGGCAATCGTTCTGCAGCAATCGTTGTGTATTGTTGTGTATCATTTTTTATGTTATTTATTTTGACTCACCTACCTTAAAGTAATGAGTTTTTCTTGAGTTGTGATTTTCGTTCTCAATTTTTTTGGCTGCATGTCTTTTTCAATTAAACTTAAAACAAAATAAAATTGTGTTTTATTCAGTCTGCAATATTTTTTGAATAAATTTTCATCGCCTTGTAGGTGCTGTAAAATTAACAGTTTAAAATAACCTGAATTTCGTTTTTTAAATAAGGAGTGTATTGACGCTCTCTTGCTTTTTCTATATAAATAGTATAATATTAAATCCTGATCCTCCTCTTCCTCCAATAAAATTCGTTTGATAATTCTATTCTTATTAGTCAATGAAAACATTGTTTTATTCCGTGTAAAAAATGTTTTTCATTTAAAATTGCAAAGCGCTTTCGGCTGTTAGGCCATCTCCAGTGCCATACCTGCAAGTAAGCAATAATCGTTGGAAAATTATTAAAAAAGAAATTAGTAAAGAATTACTTACTCGTCAGATATGATACAAGAAACTTAACCAAATGTCTACAACACATTAACGCCAATCAGGGGATGATTTTAACAAATTTTAAATTTGATATAATTTTATCATTGTGAAGTTAATGTGTTGTAGACATTGGTTTAAGTTTCTTGTATCATATCTGACGAGTGAGTAATTCTCTACTATTTTTTTTTAAATAATTTTCCAACGATTATTGCTTACTTGCAGGTATGGCACTGAAGATGGCCTAACAGCCGAAAGCGCTTTGCAATTTTAAATAAAAATTTTTTTGCACAGAATACAACAATGTTTTCATTGACTTTCTAGTCATGTGTGCTCAGCTATAGAGATATTCATCTATTCTTATTGGCAGACATCCTACATCCTTCTTTCTTAACAGCAAAAGAAGTACTGATCTGTTATTTTGTCGCATGCTACGAACGAGCCCTCTAGGTTTCTCCTGTCCTATCTCGGTCGCTTGCCTCTTGCCTCGGCCGCCTGCAGCTGCAGCATGTCTCTGCAGCGACTATCGAACGACTACCTTAATTTTGCTCATTTTCATTAACAATCAAGCGAAATAAATATTTGCCCGTGGGGGAAACGACAGATAATTTAATTGTTTATTGCAATGGAAAATTACATTTTGCAATTTTAGTTTCACGTATGCCGAGACACTAAGCGTTAGTTTATGAAAAAAATCCATCGCAAAATGATCGGCATACGTGCAGCGTGCGACTTAAGGGCTGGGCATTTTTTGCAGCGTGCGACTTAAGGATTGGCACACACCCTTAAAAGTGTAACAAATTATATTATTACTAAATCATATTATCACGTATGCCCTTTTGCAATTGGCCAAAAAATGCCCAACCCTTAAGTCGCACGCTGCACGTATGCCGATCATTTTGCGATGGATTTTTTTTCATAAACTAACGTTTGGTGTCTCAGCATACGTGAAACTAAAATTGCAAAATGTAATTTTCCATTGCAATAAACAATTAAATTATCTGTCGTCAAATATTTATTCCGCTTGATTGTTAATGAAAATGAGCGAAATTACCGAATCTCAAGGAGGCATACGTTTGACTATCATCACGCTTTTTTGCAGTGGGCTGACGGTCTATCAAGCAGTATCAACACGCAAAGTTAATTGTCATCGATTGACCTGTATATGTCATCTAATACCTGCATTTTTGCAGTCGTGCAACGGTATTTGGGGCGAAGTACTGATGGATTTGCTGGCAAAAGATTAAACAGAGTTATCTGAAGACGTGTATTTGTTCTTTTTCAAGGAGCTTTGACAGGTTGGGAAGAATAATCACACATTATTTTTTTACTTTTCATTTGACTGTGTTTGTTGAACCAAGTACGGATGGAAAATATACTCCCCAACAGTGCCGCCTCTGGTGGATCTTTCCCAATCTTCAGAGGATATAGGCTAATTCGAAAAGCTGCGAGTTTCACGTATTTGTTAAACGGCTGAATTTTCTCCCAAGTCAACGTTTTAAGACCATCCTGATTTTAAACACAGCTTAACCCAGAAAAAAAATAGTTATCCAACAGCTCACAGAAGAAAAAAAAAACAAAACAAATAATCCCTACTCTCGAAGTTCATGTGATCATTGAAGGCTGTTGTAATAATAGGGCGCTTGCGTTTTGTAGACACTCGATGTAGAGGGTGCGATTGAGATAAAAAGTTTTCCTAGAACGGCCAGGCAATGAATTGAATCGGGGAAATGAGAGGCAATCTACGTAATAAGAAATGGGATCGGGTTATTTGGGACCGAGCGATTTATTTTAAGAAGGTTGGGGAAATAGCTGACACTTGGTGACCTAGAAATGGTGGCCGACATTTAAAAATGGCTGTGGTTACATTGAGTTACCGAGTAGACGAGTAAATTGTTTTTATTCAATTTTAATGCAAATCAAATTAAACGTCTACGCCACTGCTAGAAAATAACCCCAAAATGAGGTGGTGGTTTAAATAAAGCAATATCGGATTTCTTCATTGAGAGAGTGCTGTGGAATGGCAAATTGAGATCTCGGAAGTTGATTTTATTGTTGGCATCACTGCAAGATATTGCAACTTCCGAGAAATCTTGTTTATTTTAGCTGGAATATCGTCGATATAGCGAAAACAGATTCACGAGATTACGAAGTTGTGTTGTTTCGGGTGGAAAATCTGAGGTAGATATTTTAGTCGACGTAGATGTTTTTCAATTAAACAAAGATATACCCATTGGATTTGAGAGTTAACAAATACCTACAAAGTATGATAAATGGGAAAAGAAAGTAGAATTTGCGAATGTGAAAGTAAATAATTGTTATTTTATTAAAGCGTGCTATCGATGGTTTTTTGTCAATATAAATTTTGGTTTGTGGCTAGATCTGGAGATTGCGCTATTATCCCATTCAACGTTTCCTCTACTGAGTTAATGTATTTATGTGTTTTCAGTTATCAAATGATATTTCCTTACAGTTAGTGTTCTACATAAATAATCAAAAACACATTGTTTATAAGGAGTCAATTTATTTTTTGCAGAATACATTTTGAAATCAATTTATTATATTTAGTTATTTGAGTTTTTTGTATTGACGGGTGAGGAAACTCATAGTCTACTGCGCATTTGTTCTATCGCGTCAGGGAGTGTGGAACTCCACCTATCCACCAAACCTCCATTATCCATCATTTTTCTTCCGGAACCACCAGTGGCATTACTTCTGAACAAAATGGAAATCTATTATTTGACAGTCAATAAGATTGTTGAACATTTGAGGATCATTACTGGAACTATTAGAAACATTTTGGACAGCATACGGGGTGGTGGGGTTATTTTATTGAATATTTTGTACTGTGAAAATTTCATTTGTCACCTCAACCTCATGGTTAGATTATTTGACATATACTCCAGCAACGGTCGATGACTTGACTTCCATCTGCCATACCTCTTTAAACTAGTAATAACGACACCAGAGTCAACCAATATTGTTACAGAATACCGACTGAAGGCTAATTTACATAGGGATAGTAGCTGAAGCAGGTTACTGAAGCCAGTTACCCAATTTAGCTAGTGGCATGGTGTAAACTTCTGATTTAGTACTTGAGCCAGTCACCAATTGAGCGAAAATTTTAGTCAAGTAGATAGAAAGCGATTCTATTTACTGGAACAAGTAGGTACCCCCACTACGTGATTTTTTCACTACAGTTCGCAATAAACACGTCTGGAGAGGTCTCTTGACCCTGAAGTTTGTTCCTCCACCTCTTGAAAGAATGTCCATCGAATACAAAAACCCATGATTATCTACGAGCTAACCATTTTCTTATCTATATACGCTTCTTTTTCTTTTGTTCACGTTCTATTACTTCACTAATCTCCTCGCATGATAAAACGATACATTTTTTCACGGCTGATCTGAAACCGCGGTTTCGTTCAATGTACGCCATTTTCATTCAGTGACTAAACAGAGCGAGCTAACTGGCTTCAGTTTCTTGCTTTAGCTACTATCCCAATGTAAATTCGCCCTATGCTTAGGATTTACCAAGTTCGAATGAGTATCAACCATTTTAGGCATTTTTCTCAATTGATGAATTCCCACCACTCGTCTACAACCTTAAATATCTGGTCTGGTAGAATTGTGAATCTATCTTGGAACCGAACAAAGAAGCCCCAGAATGAATAGAATGGAAACACCAAAAACTTATACGCTGCTCCACTCAAAACGGATTGCATTTTTTGAAATTTGGAAAATTAGATCGGAAAAGTATGAGCTACTAGAGCAACAAAAAGGCAGTCCATAGTGGATATCGAAACAGAGAGGAGAGTCATTTATGCAGCAGAAGATTTAATTGCAAAACAGAAAGAGAGTAATTTTTTGCCAAATGGTTGGAAGACTGTCATTGTCATAATTTCACTCAACTTTTTAAGGTTCACTCTCACCCTATTTTTTTCTGTTTACTTCCACATTTATGATTCAGTCAATAAAAGGGAATTTAATTCTGATATTTCGAATTTCAATCTCAATGAACGAAATTTGTCTTAAAAATTGAAAGGGGGAAGCGACATACAATGACAGTTTCTTAACCATTTGTCATCTCAAAACAACGAGCCGTTTCCATATCTTTCACCGTAGCTTATTGAAGCGAAAAGGTTCAACTTCCACAAAATTGAAGGTACATACCAAATCAATATTTCAAACTAGGAGTTTAAGTGTAAGCGGTGAGAATGGAGTTTTCAAGGAATTATAATTAGTCCATTGAAACGTTACATTTTTTAGGCCTTACCTTGCGTTTTTTAGAGGGCGCCATTTCATTTTTTTGATATGTAGGGGGGGTCAGTGTAAAGCTAAAAACAAGTTTGTTAGGTCGCAACCCCTGTCCCACGGCCGCCATCTTGAAAATAGGGGTTGAAATGGTTTTTACGATATATCTCAAACTATTTATTCGATAAAAAAAATTATCAACATTTTTTGTTGCAAATTAAATTCTTTACAACTTTGGTTCAGTGGCTTTTTGTCGTAAAACTATAAATAAAAAAGTTATAAGCGAAAATCTTCAGATTATAATTTTTTTATTATGAATTTTGCAATATTATTAAAAATTAATTATTGACTCTTCTTCAGTCCATAACAGGATTTAACAATTATTGAGTCTACCATCAGGTCCAGTCGTGGCTTGGTAATTATAATGATCCTGAAGACTGGGGCTGGAAAAAATGTGGAAAATTATTGATGCCAGTGCAGAACTCTAAACCTCCAGCACCCCCTGAGCTTCTAAAATTGATCTTTTGCAAATGCAAAGGAAACTGTGGAGTGATGTGTGGATGTCGAAAAGCAGGACTGAAATGTTCTGCAGTGTGCTTCCATTGTTCTGGAGAGACTTGCAGCAATGTAATGGAACTCTCAGAATTAATAAATGAAAATGACTTTGATGATGAACCGCCAACATTAACACCCCTTTCTTCTCCAGTTCTCCCACTGGTATTTAATTCAGAAAGCAGATCAGATGCTGAGCCGCAGCCTGGTCCGTCTAAACACTGAGGACGGAGTAGTTCTAATTCAGAAAATCACCGTGGATTATGCCTATTGGGGATACCACGTAAAAAAAACGCGCCTCTAGACTCTACCTCGTGGGTGGTAGGGAAAAGAGTCAATAATTGATAATTTATAATATTGCAAAATTTGTAATTAAAAAAGTTATAATAACAAAATGAAAAAAAAACAATAACTAATGACATATTATTAGTACACACGTATAATATAGGTATAGTTAACTGTACTTAAAAATAGTACTCACTTCGGAGCGCTGTAAAACCTTAGCTATTGACCTAATGAAAAAATTATGCGAATAAAAGTTGTTTCTCAAAACACGATCTACAAAAATGGTCGGATATAATTTTTTCGTAAAATGATAAAAAAAAATTTTTCTCGAATTTCTGAAGATTTTCGCTTATAACTTTTTTATTCATAGTTCTACGACAAAAAGTTACTGAACCAAAGTTGTAGAGAATTTAGTTTGCAACAAAAAATGTTAACAATTTCTTTTTATCAAATAAATAGTTCAAGAGATATATCGTAAAAACCATTTCAACCCCTATTTTAAAGATGGCGGCCGTGGGACAAGGGTGGCGACCCCACAAACTTGGTTTTAGCTTTACAGTGACCCCCCCTACACATCAAAAAAATAAAATTGCGTCCTCTAAAAAACGCAACCCCAAATGTAACTTTTCAATGGACTAAATAAATATTCCAATGGGATAGGTCGGAGAGAAAAACGGGCCTACGTCTTGGGTCGTGTTTCAAAATTCAACTGAGGGGATCAATTTAAAGTGGTTTTTTGTTGTGTCACAGATCCGTAGACACATTCTATAACGAATAATGTCTCTAAAAATAAAGAAATCACGTGAGATCGACATAAAATCCTTCAATAACACCTAAAAAGCGCTTCTTATCACCGAAGATTCTTCATGGATCGAAGAACAGTGACAATGTGTCCCGAGAATAGCTTTGGCAACTATCAGAAAAGCGACAGGGCGTCCACATTGCACTAAAAATGTCAGACTATCATCAATCAAGCGATTTATCACCGGTGCGATGAAACGCAAGAAATTTATCGTTGAAGTATCTACATGTTAACTTCGTAACAACGTTTTTCATCATTGCCAGTCAACCAAGAAGTTTAAGAACTGTAAAATCAGATAGTTATACACAAAGTAACAGGTTGCATCGAAATTTGGAGAGTTGTTAATATTATCAGGTTATTGGGGAATAAATTTTCTTTTTAGGTATTGTCTGAATTGCTGAATATATTTGAAAGTCTTGTAATGTTTGAAAAGTGGTAGATTTAGACTTCCACCTCTGGGGTGCGATTTTCGAGCTCACACGAATATTATGCGTGCACGGTTATTTCCACATGAATTTTGTCGTATACGGTGCTAAATGTGTATTTTTCAACACCGTTCGAATTAACGTCCGTACACGAATAATTTAGCAGCCGGCAACACCGCATAATCGTATGGTCTTGTCACTTGTGACATTTGAGAAGCAAAGAATATACCTTCCATGCAGTTCTGATAGATCTATGCAAAGAATGTACCAACTACTGTATCAAGTGTGGTAAGAAAAAAGTTAGGGTATATATCAATTTTCTCTGGTTAACCTGCTAGACTATGAGCCCATGGGGAAAAAAGTGTCACGATTTGAAACAGCAGCAAACCCATTCAGAACGATAGTTTATCATGCCACCATCAGTTCCAGCACTATGGCGTACATTTTCTCTTGTGCAGAAAAGCGCAGTGGAAAACTGCAAATTTCATTTTTTACCTCCTGAAATCGTAATATGAAACTGTACGCCGTTTGTTACATTTGATATTAGAATCATAGGAGATCGGTCCAGACTCTATGGCGTTCAAAAATAATCGTTCGGAAAATCTAGGAAAATTTTTGAAAACCCCAATTTTTCACCCCCGAAACCGTGATATGAAACTGTACTCCGCTTGTTACATTTGGAAAATTTTTGAAAACTCAAAACACAAAATACATTGACGTGTTACGAAATGTTACGAAAGTAGAACAAATGCCGTAAATTTTCAGATGATTTTTTTTGAGTGGGAAAATCTCGGAAAATAAAAAATTTCCTACGGCTTTTCACACAACTTTTTTTGTACAGCACCACTGTTAAATATTTATTTATATCTTGGATAATCTACAGAAACAAATGCCGTACAGTTTCAAATCACCTTTTCAGAGGGTAGAAAATAAGAGTTTCCAAAAAATTTCCTAGATTTTCCGAACGATTATTTTTGAACGTCATAAAGTCTGGATCGATCTCCTATGATTCTAATATCAAATGTAACAAACGGCGTACAGTTTCATATCACATTTTCAGGAGGTAAAAAATGAAATTTTCAGTTTTCCACTGCGCTTTTCTTTACGCCATAGTGCTGGAACTGATGGTGGCACGATAAACTATCGTTCTGAATAGGTTCGCTGCTGTTTCAAATCGCGACACTTTTTTCTCCATGGGCTCATAGTCTATGCTTGAATAGACTTAATTGTAGTTATACTTACTTTTCTATCTATGCTCAAGGCTGAGATTCTTGTTGGAGCAGGAAGATGAGGCTCCAATATGTTTATTACTTCTAAAGCGACAGGTTTTGTAAGTCTTCAAAGTTTCACAAATTGCCTTTCTGGATATTCCTCAAAAGGATCAATAAATGGGATAAATATCCTAGGAGGTCTATCTGCTAACTATTTCGCTTGTTCAGCGTTTATGAAGTTTGAATGAATTAAGTCATCAAAACCGACCATATTATAACTGATTATATCATTTATTATACAAATTAATGACATACCAAACACAAATATTCTCAATCTAGGTTATAAATTTACACTTTCCGTACACGAAAACATTTATTCGAATGGAATAAACCCACTCGAAACAAGCCATATGAGAGTGTTCGTAAACGATTACCGCTTGAGCATGTGGAAAATTAGGTTGTTTAAATTTCATACGAAAATGGCCATTTTTCGTATACGATTTACTCCCGAATGGTTTCGAAAATCGCACCCCTGGTCAAATAAACAAATTTCTAATTCACGTGAAAACGATGCAAGTTGAAGTTTAACGCTGACTTGTTCATTGCTTATATACTTGAGTCAATGAAAAGAATATACCAACAAGAAGCGAAACTTTGCACAAAACCGTCTCTACAGGCGCTATGTTTTTAATTAGACGAAATATTTTTCTTATGGTCCTCACAGACCCAAATTAAATTAAGTGGGCCTCTTTGTTTTGGTCTTCATAAACCCAAATTATAATAAAGTTTGCTTATAGGCTGGAATAATTTTTTTAAATGATCTTTTCCACGTGTATATTGTCAAAGAAAAGTGCAGAAGTAGCTACTGATAAAAAATATCTATATATAATACATTTGATAAAATAAAACTTTATGCTAAAATACTTTTTCTCGGTGTGAGTCGAGGGAAGCTGTAAGCATTTATTATGATTCGCAGTGTACTCCAAAGTTAGCTTACACCTTCAATGCTATTTATTTTTCAATATATACAATATTGAACAATAATAGTACTCTTGGAAGGTATTTATATTTATAATTGTCTTTGTTGATAGTTCAAATCGCGCATGGATTGACTGATGTTGCCCAATGTGTTAAACTTAACAAAAATATGATGTTTTCTTGATGTTGATAGATGGTAGGGACGTACACACCTTAAAAGAGAAGTTAGCAGCATAAGGGTTGACATATGACCAGGTTATGCTTATATTATATTATATTGTTGTCCAAATTCACTTCTGATTTATATTGTTTTTACAGCTATAAGATTATTTTATAAAGCTTACTTCAAGCATCACTAGTTAATGTATTCACAGTTACTTTTTACCTTTGTTACTGTTAAATGTTTTCCGTAAATTAACGGAATGACTGAGTTTGTACAGGCAATTCATATATTCAAATTAACAATTTAAACGATATAAATGTCACCTGCAATGTCTGAAAGTATGTGAAGAGCCCTTATCAGCCTAAGAAAGTGTGCCCAATTCAAATTGAATCGAATATATAGAAGACGGGATAATCCAGAAACTATTACAGCGCGGAGTTTTGTGTAATCAATTCTTGAGTCGCATCGCATGAGAATGCCTTACCTAGTAATGTAGTTGTAACTGTGTATTTCAAGACAAACTTCCATTAAAAACACCTGAGAAATTACTGGATGAAAAAAGAAACCTGGCTTTTGTTTAATAGTATATAATACACCAAGGTAGTGGAGACTATTATTATTGACCGAGCACCAAGAATAAGATGGAATTAGGTGCTAGGTTTATAAATGTCTTCAACATCATGGTGTATATACAATTCATTTCACTACTAATTTGAGACAAACATTAAAAATTATTCAAAAACGCACCACGAGAAGCGTTTACTCCAACGAGGTAGAAGAAAAAGGAGGAAGTTAAGCGTGGTAGTGACTTAACCAACTTTCGACGGAAGTCGTCAAATTGAGAAGCCACATTAGTGACATTAGACATCAATTTTTGTGTTAAATTGAAAAGCCACATTGAAAAAATAGTGATTTTCAGTATTAGAAAGGTTATTTATAAGTATTAGTATGAATTTAAGTTAATATTGAGTTGTACAATTGTGTTTGGAGACTGCTTCTATCTAATATATACCACTTAAAAAAGATGCATATGAGAGTTTTTTGTTTCCCCTAATTGAATAATTTAATGTACGCCTCTGGTTTGTTTAGTCTTCAACGGAAGTCGGCTATATTCAGAAGCCACTTTGGTCGATGATTCTTTATACTGATGTGTTCTCTCCTCTTTCTTTCACCTCGTTGTTTTACTCCGTCTGACTGACAAGTACCTTGTCAGTTTTCGATATATTATGAACGTACCTACTCGTTATGTCATCAGTCGTTTTTGGTGGAGCGCGAATTTCAAACGAATGGTATTTTTATTCAAATAATTTTATCTTGATAAGTAATTTCAAGCATCAAATATGTTGAAGACAATCTCCTGGGTATAAAAAAAGTTTTTGTTGAACTACTATCCCTGAAATCTCAAAATATCTGAATTTGTCCATTATTGACCTAGGTTATTGATAGAAAATTATTAACCACTAATAGAGAAATTCAACTTCTCAGTTAGCTAGAAAAAGCAATAATTGTCAACTCCACAGCTAGTAGCGGAAAAAATATCTTGGAGGAATGGGACTGAAATCTCTAGTCTTTCCTTAGAGAGCACAATATATACAGTGTGGAAACCTCTTATGGAATAAAATTCTTTATGTCATTATTTTAAAAAATTATGAAAAATGCCGAAACACGTCAACTTTTGAATTGAGTTGTGCGTAAACATAAATTTTAATTTACAGGGTGATTCACGCAAGTATGCCATGGTCGGTGTTGTTTTTTTTTATAAATCACCCTGTATATTTGCATATTGTTGAAATCTTCTTAATGAACCGATTCCAACAAACTGAATGATGTATGGTCAATCATGGATTATACATGGTGAACTTTTGAAATTAATAATTTATTACACTTGAAATATTGGTACTTTTTGAAACTAGCTGAATATGGATTTATCAAAAATCCAAACTAACTAACTATTAGACGTATTTGTATATTGAACAAAACCTGCTACACCCATGAATTTTATCATAAATACCTAAAAAGACGCCCAAAGACGCCAATAATTAGACAAAATCGGTAAATAATGAGGATTGTTTTCTATTCTGTCAGTGGTTGATGTGTTGACAGTTTATACTGAGAAAGTGAAATCTTTGTCAAACACTTTTTCCTTGTCGACATAACAATGAAATATTTAACTGAGACTCACCGAATTGAGATTTTAATGATGATCGGATACGGGGATAACTGCAGAGAAGTCAAGTTGAAGTGGCAAACTTTAATCACAGGTATCCCGAATTGCCTAATATTTCACAAACTACTGTGACTGAAACTCTTGCACAATTCAAATAACTTGGACATGTCAAACCATTGAGGAGAAAACCACACTTCGTTGAAGATGATGTGAGTGGATATTTTGTTGTGTCGAAGAGAATCCAACTTCAACAACACGTCAAATTGCCCGTGAAAATAATGTTAGTCATACAACTGTTCTAAGATGTCTTCATAAAAAAAAACTCCATCCCCACAAATTAACTTTTACGCAAAAGTTAACAGAAGACGATCCAGATCGTAGAATGGATTTCTGCGAAAGATTGATGAATAAGCTGAACATAAATGAGATAGCTTTTGGTACCATCCTTTTTTCTGACGAATCAATATTCACATTGAATGGAGAGGTAAACCGACAGAACTGTGGACATTGGTCAGCAGAGAATCCTAATTGGATGCGTGAGACACATACTCAGTACCCTCAAAAGGTGAACGTTTGGGCCGGTATCATATGCGACCATATTATAATATGTCCTATATTCATAGATGGAAATTTAACAGCTGGAAAAATATTCAAATATGCTTAGAAATGAAGTTTTTCCTGCGTTGGCAAACTTATATCCCAATGCAATAGATCCTAGCTTACCAAACGAAAATGTTTGGTTTCAGCAAGACGGAGCAACACCCCATTATGCTTTAATGGTAAGAACTTATTTAGATGGAATCTTCCCCAATAAATGGATTGGACGAATAGGTACTATTGAGTGGCCAGCTAGATCGCCAGATTTTTTCCTGTGGGGTTATCTCAAGAACAAAGTATATGCAACACAACCAACTAGCATTGTAGACCTCAAAGACAGAGGATAACTACAGAAATACGGAATATTTCACCTCAAACTTTAAACAAAGTTAAGGAGGAGTTCTATAGGAGACTGTGCTATTGCCAACAACTAGGTGGAGAACATTTTGAGCATTTATTTTAATGTATTAAAATCAAGTACATCAGGTATTTTATGTATCTGTTCATTAACTGTAAAAAATGAAAATTTCACCCTGTATAATTCATAATTGACCATACATAATTTAGTTTGTTGGAATCGGTTCATCAAGAGGATTTTAAATAATATGCAAATATACAGGGTTTTTCATCAAAAAAAAAACAATACCGACTATGGCATACTTGCCTCGGCATTTTTTATATTTCCCTAAAATAATGACATAAAGAATTTTATTCCACACTGTATATCTTTTAAGTCTTGGTGATTGTCTGTTATAAAAAAACCTACAGGGTGATTTATGATAATTTCTATTTGTAATAGTATAGTTCAAAATATTGTAGGCTTCGAAGTGTACTATTTATTTGAGGACAGCGCTTTTAGTGTAGTTGTGCGAAACTCACAATCCAAATTATGAGTGTACCTGCTAATTCATTCTGTATTCGTTGTTTATTTTTTTCATCACGTGTAATAATATTCAATGTTATTTCGCTAGTTATCACCAAATATAGTTTTTTGACAGTGTAGCAGTTTGAAATCTCTCCCCATTCAACCTACAGTCAATTTTCAACAATGAGAAACTGAACATACTTACACATTACTTAGAGACCTCTATGGGAAATGTCAATGGCAATTTAAAAGTGTATGCTCCCATATTATAGTAGCATATAGAAGGAGTTATGAATTATACCGCTATTTCTTTTGATTATAACTTTTGAACAGTGATTTTGATTTGTCCCATATTTTGGTAACACGTTAGACTTCTATTACCCAACTGAATGATTTATTCAAACTAGAAAAAATTTAGGGCCGGTCTTGAGAAATTAGATCGTTCTGTTCATCTAAAAAATTTCACGCAGTATATGGTTTTTCGAAAATATAGAGTACACATACAGGGTGATTCATTACTAATTGGAAATAATTTAATAGTAGAATCCTGACTTCAAATTATGAAGATTTAACCCAAAACACCTAAATAAAATGTAGCTGCTTACTTAGTTACAGGGTGTTTTGTTTAAAAATTTAAAAACTATTTGTGCTCAGTACTTTAAAACTGTTTTACCTTTTCATTTCATATTTGGCAGAAAGTGTAGACACTGTACACCCTAACAAATTAAAATAAACAAACGTTTCTGGCTACTACCAGAGGCGTACGACAGGGGCAAGTGACAGGTTAATCGTTCCCAAATTCTACGCCATTGGCGGAATAGGAATTTTAGCACAATTTTTTGATTCCCCAATACTTTATACGTAAATAAAGTACTCTTTTTTCATAACGATAAAGTCAATATTTATCGAGATATTTCAAGTTAAACACGAAGCTGCCCAATTTTGATGTGTAATAAC
>CAJUYH010006763.1:0-19222 GCA_910591685.1 Galerucella tenella
AGACGTTCAAACTGCCACGTTCAAACAGTCCGTATAGAATGGGCCTTACACCTTTACTTCGACTACCAATAATTAATTCTCTCAAACTTTGATAATATCACATGAATCTTGTGTATTTAACCAAATAATAGTTCTTTTGAAGTGATTAGGTGGTAATTTCAACATCTCAAAATGTTTAATTTGGATACTCATAAAGGCCACGAGGAATGCTACAACCATCCCTCTTAGCGCCACGCGATATCATTATTAGATAGTACCGCAATATTTGTGCAATTGTGCATGTTCGTTCTGATTGTTATCTACTTTGTAGAAATAAAGAAAAACCAAGAAAGTCAAAAGAGCTACCGTGCTGAATCATTGTAAGGGTTGTTTGGAAATGAAAAACGCAAAACCCATTGTTTGAACACTGATGCTAGAGGTACTGTATCAGCAAAGCTCAAGGATTGCAAATAACGTGGACCACAGCAATTCCGGATAAGCGCGAGTACATTTTCCAGGGTTTTGCTATTATCAAGCCTTTAGTTTTCCATCTTATGTCAATACTTCATTTCAGCACTTTAATTATGTCACCGCACTCGTCTCTAGCACGTAAAGAAAAATCAGTAAAATCCTGTAAATTCCGGATAAATGGTGGTTGCACTAAATTAATACAGAGTAGCGAATAAACGGGGTCAGGACAATAAAATCAGGGTTCTACTGTATCTGCATCAGTTGATGAAAAAATCAGGGTCGCCCAGGAGTTATAAATCATTCACAGGGCCGGTTTGAACCCGAGCCTCCAGTTTCCGTACCTCTAGTCACAATGTTGTTTGGAATGAGAAAACCTCTCTTACATATCATATGAATACTCCAGTTCGTGCTCTACAAGTGCCATCAAATTCAAAACAAACACTCTTGAAAGGCGAAAACGTCAAAATGCATTTTTATCTAACAAATCAAAGTATTTCTTTCCGTCGTATATCTATACTATAGTATTTTGTTCAAGAATCGAAAAGATCTCACCGAGAGCGTTACAAAAATATAGCACTCTAATATATTATAAGGGTGTTATAGAAAGATATGGCCAATTATTAGCAAAAAAGACCTCCTTTTTAACACTCTGCAAAACAGTAGATTAAAATAAATCAACTGGTCTTTGTATTCAAATGTTATACACACATCATTGGCTGTGCTCAGTATTAATTACTTTTTTCATCTGTGGCTTCTTTAATACAGGGTGAAACAAAACGCAAATCAAGTAATATCTCAAAATTTTTAAATAAATCACCCTATAAGTCTTTTTACAATTTGTTGGTACAATTAATAATATTTCAAACGATGTAGTACATTTAGGGCATGAGTTAATGAAAAATCGTAAATATTTCATGATAATGGTCAAAAACACGTATTTTACGTACACAAATAAAATGGTATTGATTTTTTACATGCAACCTCTTGTAAATTTTAACATTTTTGAGGCATACATTTTAATCGTAATTTTGGATGCATCTACAATATCTAATCAATGAAATAAAATGTTTGCTAATACCGTAGGTACCTGGAATTACCAAAAATTGCATATTTATTCATGTTTCACTTTCAAGAATTGTTATTATAGGCTTGTTTGAGAATGGGCGAAACATAATCAAGCCATATTTTTTATTATATCAAGTGGGCTACTATCATAATAGTATCTACTAATAAATTTCAAAGAAATATTGTTGTATTCTTCGTTTGTGTTTAGGAAGTTGATTCAAACACAATAGTTAACTTGTGGTTCCAACAAGATGGAGCATCTGTATATCAGAAATTTTACCGACAGATGGCTAGAACGTGGTGGACCAATTTCGTGGCCTCCTCGATCAACAGGTCTCACACCGACGGATTTCTTTTTATGGGGATACATCAAGCAACTTGTGTATCAAACGAAACCTACTACCAGAGAAGACGTGAAAGAAAGGATTCGTTACGCATTTTTCACAAAAACTCCAGCTATGTTGGAAAGAGTAAGATCCTTGTTTTTGAAAAGAATTGTATGGAAGTAAATGGTCGCCATTTTGTACACTTAGCATAAACTAATATACTTTTTATAGAATGTCAATGTTCATTTATGTAAATGGAAGTGTTCTTATAATGTTGGTTTTCATAATTGTTCGTTTTTCAAAAATAGAAAAAGTTGGAAAATAAATTACAAGCTTGCATTTTACATAACTAAGATATACTGTTTGTGGTGACTTAAGTAATTATTTCGTAAAGACTACAAACTGTTTTTATATTTATCAGTACTATAACGACATTAGCCTACTTACAGCAAACAAAAATATTTCTTCCAACATAATTCCTTCTTTCCTTCCTCTAATGGTAAGAGTAGAAGTCGAAGATATTTTAGATGCATCTAAAATTACGATTAGAATTTATGCCTTAGAAATGTTAAAATTCACAAGATTTTGCATGTAAAAATTAATTACCATTTAATTTGTGTATGTAAAATACTTGTTTTTGACCATTATCATAAAATATCTACGATTTTCCATTACCTAATGCTCTAAGTTTACTATATCGTTTGAAAGTTTATTAATTGTACTAACAAATTGTAAAAAGACTTGAGATATTGCTTTATTTGCGTTTTGTTTCACCCTGCATTAAAGAAGCCACAGATGAAAAAATGAATTAATACTGAGCACAGCCAATGATGTCTGTATGACATTTGAATACAAAGACCTGTTGTTTTATTTTAATTTACTGTTTGGCAGAGTGTTAAAGAGGAGGTCTTTTTTGCTAATAATTGGCCATATCTTTGTAAAACACCCTCATAATATATTAGAGTGCTATATTTTTGTAACGCTCTCGGTGAGATCTTTTCGATTCTTAAACAAAATATAGTACGTTCCATTAAAAAAAATGTGAGTTTGTGCTGCTACGTGCTTTTGGAATACCCTGTAGAATCGAAAGTATTTTCAAAAATGCCCTCAGTAACTGTATTAGCTCACACAAAACTATAAAGTTCTATCTATCACCACAACGATGTAATCCGATGTCAGAAGATTGCCCCACCCTGTATATGTATTTTTGAGAATAAAAATATAAAAGTTGTAATCTACCTTCACTTGCCCCCCCCCTATATTTGACCCTTTCGGCGCCCATGCGTACATACAACTACATTTTTCGAACGTAATTTCATCAAAAAATAATCATGTAGTTAATCACTAAAATTTGATGATCTGTATTGGAGATTGTACTGTACTTCTATGTACAATAACTTAAGGACCACCCTGTATATGTAAGAAATTAAACATCAAATTGCTTAACCGTCGAATAACCAGTTAATGCCAGTTACTCTGGTTAGGCTAAAGATAATCAGATAATTGAATTTTTCATAATAATAACCATTCCGGCTACAAACGTATTTAAGGAAATAACAAAATTTTCGCGGACGCCATTGACTTCAGTTGAAGTTCTAGTAAAGTGAAGAGTGCGCAGCTAATTAAAAGCTGCATAACAAGATTTGTGGCGAGATTACTTGCCAGAAATTTCATAAGGTTCACTTGATATTGCTTCTTGTAGAAGTTATTGTGGTATAAGGAGTTGTTGTAAGCATATAAACTTGGTTATACGCATTAAAGGTAGTTATGTAGAAGTGAATTATGAAGTTGATTCGTCAATATTTATTCAAAGAAATACTCGTGAATAGAAGTTTCATTCGAAGGATCGATTTCTTAAGCTACTACTAATGTTCCAAAACTACCAAATTGATCCACCAGTACCAATAACTTTCGTTCAAACCCTCATCGAGCTAATAATATGGTCTTATAAGATTATTTCGCCATGCTGAATCTCCACCGGAGTTTCATATAGAACGACTATGACAATATCGATATTGCCAATATAGTGTGAAATTTGATATAACGAGATATCGGATAAATGGACAAGTGGGCGAATTATGGTTCATTGGGCTATTTATTTTCACAAGAAATACTTAATATAATGGAATTTACAGTCAGATAGCTGTACATGGGTATAGGATTACATCTATTCCTATCCTACTGTGAAGAGACGATGTATCTAATTAGATTATTAAAGAAAGATTATGAAAGAAATAAAGGGTAATTTGAAAATTTTATCAAACAAAACGTGACTTAACCCATACAACGACCTTATTACCATGAATTTTATGAGTTTAGGTGTGGGGAACCAAAATTATAATGCCGATAAATGCTACCAGACATTTTTCAAATGTAACTCGATTCTGGTGAGAATAGGGGCTGCCATTCAACGTCAATTTTCTTTCATAACTGTTCTAAATTGCATTTTCCGACAGGACGTTTTTACGCTTCGAATATTTTTCACTGAATAATTTTTAGTCGCTTTCTTGGTTCTCAGATTTCCTGGTTAACGGTCTGGGACACAGATTGAATAATAAACTACGGATTTATCACTTGATCACTTTCAATAGTTACATATTTTATTTTCAAGAGGGGTTTGGATAATTTAACGATGAATTCTATGTTCATACAAAATTTTAAAAACAACGTGTGAACTAATTGTAAACAGCATTATTATTAATAATAATTATTATTATTCTAACGCTTCATTAAATACGACAGTATTACAGGAATTTGTGATAACTTTATTGTTTCGAGACCAAGTGTCTTGTTGTAAAATTTCTGAATTTTGGTTTGTGGTTGGAGGTGTATGCATGTATCAATTGTGATTTTAGTGTATTCTTTATTCCGTGATTAGGCTTTGAGCTCGCGGACGGTGAACATATACCTCGTACTGATGAAGCGCAAATGCGCCGAAGCCAGTTATGTTGTCCCTTCTAATTAGAAACCAGAATAGTTGATGTTAAATATCTTGTGCCAACGCCAACCACGTTTGACTTTGAAGTGTAATTCAATATCCGTCGGAGCCTATAGCAGGGTTATATATAGCTATATATATAGCTGAGGTTTCAATACAAAATTGTTCAAATTTCACAATTAATTATACATTCAACTGATTTCTCTATTTATTTTCATATTGTAAATTCTTTCTGTTGAAAGTTTATATGAAAAATTAAATAAATTACTGTATTTCTTCCATTAATAAATGTGGTTGTAGAAAAAATATTGTGTACAACTTGTTCGCAAATCACTTTGCCCACTCACTAGATTTGCGGAACTCGCCTTACGGGTAGCACAAACCTCTGCGCTCGTGGAGAAAGTGACGCTCTGCGCACTAGTTCTACAAACTACTATTTCAAAACTCATAAAGATTTAGAATAATAATTATTATTATCTATTTATTGGTAACGCGCTTTATTACAACAATATTACAGGAAACTGTAAAAATAATATTTCAACATTAATATTTTCAAAGGTTTGATTTTATAGTAATCGAAATTCATTCAAATTTATTTTTGGTTTAGTTTTTACTGTTATTGTGTTGTGTTTCATTTTATTAATTGATAACTGCAAATGTATATAGAATTTCCTCGCTTGCAAACTGAAATGTTATTTCTCTTTTTGCCTTTTGTGGTGACAATTTAAATCATGTATAAAAAATCGCATATGCCACAGTGCAATTGTCATTTTGACAGCGGCAAAAGTTAGCTTCAACTTTTACAGCGACAAATACACTAGTGGTTTTTTCACTTATTCATTTGTTCATCAATATCACTGTTCCTAGTATGAATTTCAATAACTGCGTTTTTAATAATTGTACATTAAAATAAAAATGTGTTTATTTTTAATGTTTCATAAATAAAGTTTGCATTGATATGTTTCCAAATTTCTCATTCATTAAATTGTCCTGCCGAATTACACTCGAGGTTTGTATTGATATTGGGTAAATTTGTGTTGTTCAAATTCTAAACTGTTTCCTTTAGCAATTTGACTCGAATAACTGTCAACCTAAAAACACTCCACCTTCGGTGTCGTGTTTTTAATAGTTATTATATTTAATAGTAAAGTTATTCTCGTCAAATTGCTAGGAAGCAGTTTCTCATTAAAAAACCCTAATTTATCCGATAAAATACAAACCACTTGTGCAATTATAAGTGATAATTCAATTGTCCATATCCTACAGTTTTGAACAATAATATTATTACTAATTTGTTAGGAACTTGATAATAACTTTTTCCGACCGTAGGATTTGTTGAGTTAGAACCCATTACAGACTCAAATTATTTTCGGGAGGGAAGAGGGAAGAGGGAAGAGGGAAGAGGGAAGAGGGAAGAGGGAAGAGGGAAGAGGGAAGAGGGAAGAGGGAAGAGGGAAGAGGGAAGAGGGAAGAGGGAAGAGGGAAGAGGGAAGAGGGAAGAGGGAAGAGGGAAGAGGGAAGTGGGAAGAGGGAAGAGGGAAGAGTTAGGATTGTACACAAAGGTGAATACTTTCATTTGTTATACTGTGCATTGTTTAAATTGCGATGTGAACGCGTTGTGTGATTTTTTAATGGAAAAAAACTGGTCTGGACATTGCCTTATCGTTGTAATTAGTAGGTATATTACGTAACGAGTGCTGAAAGTGACATTTTTCACACGAGTGGAAAGTATTGTCTCCCTACGAGTGTGAAAAATCACTTTCGCACAAGTAATGTACACTATTTTTCCTACGACCAAGCGATAATTGTAGCAAATATTGTTTAATGTAATGGTTTTAAAAAAATAATGTTGACATCGGTGAGTGCTAAAATGAAATGAGTGAAATACAAATAAGAAAACCACGTTAACCGAATTCATGCGAACCGTGCGATATGATATCACACTAGGGTTAGGTTAGCGTCACTATGATGACATGAGGAACTTTCCGCCAGAGTAGAGAGTGCGATATAATATGTTAATTTCCTATATGGTCGTAGGAAAATGTATTATAGTCGTACAATTGAATTTTTCAAAAGGGTAAATTTATTTGTGAAAATTTGTAATCACTTTGGTCATAGGAAAAAACGGGATCGCCGAGTTGTACCACAAGATATCAGGTAGGTGTAATCCTACCGCCGAGTTGTACCACCGAATTTCCTGGAAGGATTAACGATTTAAAAATAAAGTCTAATGACTAATGACCTTAACAATTTTATATAAATTAGGTTTAAGATCAAAACATCCATATACCTATAACAATTTCTACATACAAAAATAAAGATGAGGCCTTTCTCACCAATGTTCAAGATCAAAACATCCATATGTAAGTAAATAAAAACAAATATGCGCCTAAATACAATTTATTATTAGTGATACTGGGTATTCCATCAATAATTACGGCTTATGTGTAATTTCGTAATGATCCTGATACTGACCTCGATGGTCAGTATAATCCCCAATAAAAGCGGAAATGGATTAACTCAGGTAGTCGTGGTACAACTCGGTAGTCCCCGGAAAAAATTTGGTGAAGAATTAACTTTTCACCTTGGGAATGTTTTAAAATTTTCAAGCGTGGCTATTTCAGTTGTTGATCAAATTTTTGCAAGGAATTTATTTAATAACGAAAATTGTCAACCACCATCGGCACACGATGGAATTTTCATAAGAGGGTTTATTTATTTGTAGAAATTCCCATTTACCATGATTTTTTTGGAAAAGATCAATTTATTGGCAAAAAATGTTATCCTACCATGGGCATACAATTCAATTTTCAAAAGGGGATTGATTTTTTTGGGAAATTTCTTGATTATGGGCCTCTTTTAAAATTTTCAAAGGTGGATAACTCGTTTGTTGAGGAAAGACCATGAGCGTACAATCAAATGTTTACAAGGGATTTATTTTTAAGCCAAAATTTCCTGCTACCATATGCGAACGAACAAATCTGTCCAAGGGGCTTAATTTATTCGTAAGAAATACCTCCTATTATAGGCGTACCAAAAAATTTTTATGTGGGATCAAATTATTTCTATATCATATGCGTATACAATGACATTTTCGAAGGAGCTCATTGATTTCTGAAGGCAGTTTCCATGATTTTTTTTTCAATAAAAACATCCAATCTAGTGTCATTTTCAGGAAAAACTTCCTATTTGACAAAAAAATGAATAAATACGAGAAAAAGAAGGTCGAAAATACATGAAATATTTTTGGTTGTGAATTTAGTAAGTTGCGAAGCCCTTTTTTCAGCTCAGATATTTATAATCTCCATTTTTCATACTGAATTTCTACCAAAATGGATAAAGTCAAATATTTATTTTATCAATTTATTATCACTAAACTAAATCGACTGTAAACTCAATTCACCGTAACAAGAACAAAAAAAACGTCAGATGTGTTGTGTAAATCTATTTTCCTAAAGGCATGATCCTTCTCGAAACACACCCTATCTTGGAAACTTGGAAATTTGATTGCCTCTTGGCTGAACTCGTGTATTCGGCGTCAAATGTATAACCAAGTCCTTTAGTTAATTGTTAAGTTACCTGGAGTACCACACAGTTTTGGACAGCTGCTACGTCGAGTTAGTGAACTAATGTTCGAAATGTAACTCGATAGGTTATACATTATTATATAAGTTACATATCGTCTGTAGGCTATCCCTTCCGGGTAACACTAACATTATTGACCAAAGTTTAAATGCGGAACATCAGAAGCTGGTCTAATTGATAGATTGGATTACTTATCATATGACACATTGTCTTTGCGTCGTTTTGAGGACAGGAAAAGGGCATTTAATATAATAATTGTTTAATTAATAGCAAGGACTAGAAAATTGTATTTTTATTTTTCATTTCCACTTAGAATTAAATGAGAACAGTTCGTTAATTGCTAAAGCTGCTTTTCGGCTAGTTGCATGTCATACTCGTAAACGCATGTCTCATTACCAGTTACAATGGGGGAGAAAAAGCCCTCCTAGTATGTGGAGGATATGAGGCCATTCGAAGTCTAGTAAAAAAGACGGGCCCCGACCAGGGACTCTAGAATAACAGGTAGGCATGCAAAATAGATTTAAGTGTCGCAGTGGAGAGGCTCCTAGAAGCACCTAAGCACCATATTTATTTATTTATTTATCTACCAGTTATAATTCTTAATGTGAATGAGAGGTCTGAATTGACTCGTTCTAGCATGTCTTAAGAAAGCTCTAAATAACTCAAGATGTTTTTCAGTCATTATTTTTCTAATTTAAGTTCAGGTGCAGATGTTAATGACCACTCAGATCAGGCAAATATATTCCTTAGCAAAAATTCTATTATTCAAAATAAACATTATTCAAAAAGGGAATATTTTTTTACTTGCAGACTGAAGTTTCGGCATTTTGCTGGAGAATATTTTTTAGCAACGGATTTCTAAATTAATAAAACTACTCAATCCCAGACTCTGATTTTTGCAATAAGTTATAGAAACGGGCCATTTTGCAGTATGGTGTAAATTCCGTCTGTGAGCAAATGCAAGAGAGTTTTCAGATTGCGAATCAATTAAATTAAGGAATTTAATACCTTCTAACATTGTTACAAATACCAACGACGCATAAAATCTAGCGAAAGGTTTCATTGTTCGTTTTCTATGAAATATTACAGAATTTGCAACTACCATTTTGCAAATACCCTAGATGGTTTACGTTTCAAAAAGTATAAAAAAATAAGTTAATTTGTTGAAATATGAAGTAGAGAATTTTAAGACAAACTGAAATAAATGATATGAAAAATAGGAGTTTTTTATTTTACTGGCTAATAAAAAAAGGAAATATCAGAGCAATTGGTGCAGTTCTGTGGCATAGTGAAAAATGAAGGCAAATAATTTTCTGGTGTTTAGGTGTTGAATTTATCGTGGATATTCCCTTCAATACAATCAATCAAAAAATTTTCAGAGGAGGTTGATTTTTTTGTCAATTCAATAATTTCCAAAAATGTCCGCTTAGCACAAGCGTACAATCAAATGTTATCATAGGGGTTAATTTTTCTGTAGAAACCTCCTTTAATCATGGGTGTGAAATAAAATTCTTAGAGGGGGTTCCTTATGGTGTGAAAATTTCCATTAACCAGGGGCGTACGAAAAGATTCTCCAAGATATTTACGATGAATGGTAATTTCCACAAATAAATTAACCTGTAATTTACAGGGTCGTTAGTCATTTAAATATATAAAGAAACTACATACATACCTTCTTGGAATCTTGGAAATTTGGATTTCGGACTAGCAGAGACACACCTCCGTTGGCTTGGAGAAGTGCCTGAAATAAAGGAATAGTGAATATCACTACCATTATAGTATCTGGATAATTAGACTGGGGTATGGGCGCAAGTGCAGGAATTATTTCATTTCCAGAATAAAATGCTGATTACAACGATATATGTAACTAGACTGTACCATAGTCAGAAATCGCCTAAACCGCGATTGTTTGGACAAATAAAATCAATTGTGTTTTCCCGATTGACATTAAACGTCAATTTTAGTGACATTTTATGCCCAGGCAATGAATAACATTTTTCTACGACCGTGCGTTTCAACCCACTTTCCCGCACGCATTTTAGTTTCGAAAGTGTCACTTACCCGCACTAGTGACCTTATTAGAAAGTTTTTCACATCAAAAGCTATAACTATTGTTACAACAGATGAATAAATATTCACGAAATAGTCTATCAAATAAAATCTACACCTTTTCTAGCTGTCTGTTGCATTTTTAATTTTTTGAAAATATAAAATAATGAAGATATTTTGATATAACCCTGTACATTCTTCAAAGTAGTGTCACAAAACAACTATATCAAACCACCCGGGTTTGATATAAGGAGAATTTATCAAATAAAATCCTTACATCTACAAATGACTTGAAACCGTTGCCGTCATCTTCATCGTCATCTTTATGTCACCTGCAACCGATGCCATCCTCATCGACGTCATCTACTCACCAGTTAACACGAAATAACTAGACCGGCAATTTTAAGTAATTCACTGAATGCAACAAACTGTGTTTTAAATATTAATATTTATAATAAATAATCAATAGTTTTTGGTTATTGTATATGTATGTTGGAATAAAATAACTTTTGGAAAATGGGTTGGTATACTTGTTTCTATATACGGTCGTAGAAGAAATAATGTTCCTAACTCATGCGTGAAGTGTATTTTCCGCCCTTGACTGCTCCGCGAAATTCGGGTCAACTGCAGTCGCGTGCGGAAAGTATCCCAAGTAACATGTTGGTAACCGTTCAATTACCAAAATGTTGTTACTGATTTTTAACGGTTTCACGGAAAGCTTTTTTGGTTTATTAGACAACTCTAGAATATCAATTTGCTTATATTACTAGTTAGTTCTATTAAATTGTGATAAAATTGATCTTAGAGAGTAATTAGAGTAAGTACGGCATAAGTAGAAGCATACTGCTCTGAAAGAACTCTTAAATATTGTTAACAACCGATTGTAAAGTGCAGCGTTACCAAAGGATCCAAGAACTTTTTCACTAACACCACCTAACATAAGGAATATTGGCGTAACGGGATTGGAAATCCAATAAAAACGGTTTTAGAATATGTCACAGATATACCACCTACAATTTCAAAAATTGTAGTTTTAACCACTATATTGGAACGATTATATCCCCTTTTAACGAAATAAGAGATTGGACTTGGTCAGGACTAACTCCAATTCCCACTGCTCTTGACGGAGGAGACACCAAGTGGCGGCTCATGCCGGTTAGAAAAATCAGTGTTGACAAACGTTAAGTTAATTCCCCAGATAGATACATAGAATAACTTTGAAAATAATAAATAACATGTCACCAGAGTAAGAGACAAAATATGGACCACAGAAAATTTTACATAGGTACCTACAGTTATTAACGAAAAGTATTTTGCTATTATAGACATTGTATTAATACAAAATGTATAACTATGTCATAACTTGATAATAACCGGCAAGTGAATCGGCAACACCGATTATTTGTAAAAAGGCGTTATCTTAAAATAGATACATTTATCAAACTATCCATATAAAGGAGTTGATAAAGTAATATAAGCTCTTAAATTCTTTTCATAAAACTATTGAACTAGCGGATTGCATTTTCTCATACCCATTACCGCCATATTGCAATCTAATTGCGAGAATTCAATTTTAATTGAAAATGAATAATTTTGAACAGTTTTACAACAATTATGTACTAAAATAAGTTGCTCTACTCACAGAAATTAGTTTTGTCTGGAAGATTGTAATTATCGCTTTTAAAAAAACATTCCCAAATAAATTAATGCTTGAGAAAAATTTTTATTTTTGATAAAATAACGGACGCGTTGTGTTTTTTTGAGGTACCGTAAACTATTTTTACAGTAAAATTTGCTTCGCATGGCAGTTTTCAGGTACTCCTTTTCACTATATCGCCGAAGTTAAGATAATGTAGTAGTGTGCGATAGACGCCATACCTACTTAAATTGGCGAAGCAGATTGACAGTTGCATAACAAAATTGATGTTTCTATTATTCAGCAATATTGAAGGTATATAAGTTTTATGGTTATTTCTGAAAATCTTGTTTCTGATGATGTAGGTGTTAACGTCATATAAATGGTATATTAACTTTTAAATTACCTTTATGTGGTCCTTGAACCGTAACTTTATAAGAGTGTCCATAACTACTGCGGTTTGGAGGTCAGGATATATAAACGTCGTATAAAGGGTATTTCAAACCTTTATAAGAATATCATAGAAGTACTATAGAACAGTTATAATGCAGTTCCTCGTAATTCCCTTATGAAATGGTTGCCTAACGTGGGCCTATTTAGAGTTATAACAGCTGAATAAGCTCTGTATATATGCTTATTTCACATTTTAAGACACCATTTACCTTCCAAACATGAATTTATAAAGGTGTTTATAACTTTTATATATCAATTTTTGTTACTTGGGATCACTTTCCGCACTAGTTAGGAAAATAACTATTTCAATGCACAGGCAGTAAAAATAAATCTTGACAATTGACATTTTTTGAAAAAATTAATATTTCCCAAGTTATTGTCGCTTAAGCAACTAATACTATGAAAAAATCATATTAATAGTTTTTGCATGAAATCCTTAAGTGTTTTGAAACAATCTCGGAAAAACCGATTTGAGAAATTTTTGTTCAATTTTTTTTATTTGTTGAAAACATCTTCATTTTATCCATGCGCGATTTAAATGATAAATCTATTATAAATTATAAAATTCTCACACAATAACACAACACACAAATAAAAACTAGAAAGAATGCTCCAAATTTAATAAATAAACTAAATTGATAGGTGTCAAAATAATGTCAACCTATAATTATTTTTTGGTCCCGATCAAGGTGGAGCATAGAAAAACAAACTAAAGCTATAGACAACTTCACATTAACACTCGTGACTTATCTGCAATGTAAGTTACATAATTACACAACATTTTTGTTTCCATTTTCCTCTGTTAATCTGAAGACAAAGCTCTAGATAATAATAATTTTTGGATTACTCGTTTGTCACTCATTCATATTACCTAAAAACATGTGGTCAAAAATTCAACTTGAACACCGTATTGTTAATTTTTCTCAGAGAAAGGTGGAAAAGTGGAAGTGTGACTGAAATGTGAGTTCAATTTCCCGGGGAAAGTCACACTGTATAGGCCTGAATGTTTTATTAAAATAATACAACATGTTTTTCAGCCGTTAATCAAATTAAATATATGCTAGACATTTACTACCAGAGAATGCTTTTAAATATTTTGTTTTATGGTGACCTGAGAATCTTTTTTCAGAGTGTTGAAGTTTTATGAGTAATATGGACCTTTGCGACTTGAAAACTTCATAATACAGTAGAAAGTATCCAGTGCTGGACTTTCTTCTTATAAGTGAGAACACTAGGAATTAAGTAAAAATAAAATTGGATATAAGGGCAACCCCACCGCACCTAGGAAGACCTTGGAAGTCCCTCTCAGTTATTCAACCAGTCAACGTCCCGTAAGAGCCACTGTTGAAAAACCTAGGTTTCTTCTAGTCATCGTCAAGAATATATTTCCTGCTGTACTTAGGATGGACAATAATAATTGGCTAGTTTGCAGTATTCTGTTCCATCTTTTTTCTTATTCCTTGGTTCAAAAAGTTTTGCTTTTGATATCAAACAAATTGGTGAATTATTTTAACGACCAATATTTCAAATTCTCTGTTTATTTGGGACAATGCCACTGACTAAACCGTATCCTCAATAACTTTGTCAATTTTTACCTGTCCAGTAGTGATATATTTTTATGTGTCCAGGTTAACGACAATAACAAAACTATTAAAGAGAAAAGGAGTTCGACATAATAACAGAGCTCTGATTCTTGGAGATGCTGTTTATCAACTAGTTAAAAACTGTGATAAAAATATCAAGTTTTGCAATAAATTTGGATCCAATTTCAATTTAATATTTTGTTTTGGGAAACATTAAAAATAGATTGTAGAAAAATATGTCCTATATCATTAAATTTATGTAAGTTTGAATTATAATTTCATACTTCCCGCTGAATCCAAGCCTGGGACGTCGAAAAGACCACTGAAAGCGGATATTGAAACCGGAAAGTCTATGACCATAGCCATAACGAGTGTTACTTTCTTTGGTTAAAATGAAAAATATGCGGGAATAAATTGGGTCTTTCTGTTCCGGACAATGCGTACATTGTGATGTGAAATAGCTGGAGGGGGTAAAACCGAGGAAGCACGTAAAAAGGTTTTCCGCTAGATGGCCTTGACGGAGGTTAACTCATTTGTTCGTGGATTTTGATAAACTGGATCGTTCTTGAATAAAAAATAGGGTCGGTTGAAAGAACGTTCGGTTTGCTGGAATATTTTTTGTATTTTTCGCTGAATTCATCCATCAATTCTTTTGTTTTGTAACATGTCAAACGGTTTGGTACAGTTCTCGGTCTATAAATCTCTTGATATTATACTAGCTACATCTTCATCAGTTATAATAAGCTCTCAATAATTGAGACCATAATTATTATGGTTGAATTTACGAAAATTCGATAAAAAATTATTCTTTAACCAGTTTTCTTATTGATGTATCAACTCGTATTAGCTTGGATCTACGTGTTTGGTGATAATATGTTTTTAAATAATGTTCAAATTAATAATCTTCCAGCAACTTGTATATTTTTTAATGCAGCTTCCTTCACCTTATCTACATCTATACTAGGTGTTGCCATTACCGAACCGACTACTACTACTAAATGTGCAGGCGAGCCTTGCCCTGGACAAACTCAAGCCAAGGTTCCGGCACTGAGGCCACTGGCGGGCCCATTGTGCCATTCCCGCTACCTAGTCATCCATGAAGCCGAGCCCTTTAATAAAGGCCACAACCTTTTTCAATGGATGTCTGCTTGTGTCTCCAGGGGCCATAACAGGTACTCCGAAGATTCGCCTGCGTAGTACAGCCCAGTGTGGACACTCTAAGAGAACATGGACTGACGTTTCGTCAGTCATGCCGCAACCCCTACATAGGGAACTTTCCTCTACTCCTAGATTGTAGAGGTGCTTCCTCATACAGCAGTGCCCTGTTAGGGGTCCTGCTATCTTCCTTAGCCTACTCCTTGGTAGTTCAGTGGCTGCCCTGGCGTGTCCATCAGTCCATCCCTTCAGTAGAAGTTTGGATTGTCTATGACCCTGCAGAGCATTCCAATGAGCGAGGTGCTGATTCCTCAGCCACTTCTTCGTCTCCTTGCGTATTCTTTGTTTTGTTAGGCCCAGGGTCGGGCCCGGGCCGCAGAAAGTAGCTGCCGCCCCTTCCGCAGCCAGTGCATCCGCCATCTCGTTGCCTTCAAAACCAGAGTGGGCTGGAATCCATTCTAGCCGCACCACGTTCCGCCTTGCAAGATTAGCAAGTAGTTCTCGACATTCGTTAGCAAGTCCTGAGTTGCCGGTATACCCACTCAGGGCTTTAATTGCTGCCTGACTGTCGGAGTATATGGTTATGAGTCGATCCACATAACCTCTGTCTAGGTTTATCTGCGCACATTCCAAGATAGCATATATCTCGGCCTGATATGCAGATACACCCTCACCCAATGGTACACAAACCTGGTAATGTGTAATGTGCCTTCCAACAACAGGGACAACGATATCATCGGCATACCCAATCGTTAGTACCGAACCGAAGTCTTCCGGGAACGTCATTTAAGTTGAATATCAGAAATAAGTCGGCGTTTGTTCAAATATGTATATGAATTTCGGCACTGAACTCAAGCTAGACAGCGATTGACAAAGCAAGATATGATTTCCAGGGTTGTGTGGCGTAGACCATTTTTAGGAAATATACGAGGATCCAGATTTCTTCAATCATAGGTGATTCTCAGACGAAAGACACACTCACCTAGTTACATTTCAAAAGGTTTTGACGTGCAAGGACCCTTCGGGTGGAGAGCCAGTGGTTCTAATAGGATGAAGCAGCCAGTCAGATTGCTTGACAATCGATAGCATTGCTGCAGAAAACTTTCGAAGATCGCATCATTTCCCGGTGCTCTAATTTCAATTACTCATCCAATTTCCCCGATCTTACACCACTGGATGTCTCGTATATTTTGTCGCATACCTATTGAATATTATGTTGAATTGAAAAAGGACTTTTTCGAAATAATGAGCATCATTAATTTTTATTTTGTATTGCGGTTGATTCGTGAATAATGAAAACTGTTGTACCTGCGTAGCTAACAACAGGCATGATATTTTGCTGGAATAATTGAAATTCAATATCGGTCGTTGTTCAATATATCGTTAGTCACAGAATGATCTGGAATTCTCGATAAGTTTTTCCTTAATTTTTCTTTTAAATAACTACGAACTGCTTGGCGGCAAAGCAAGTTTATTCTAATGATGGAATTATAATAAATATAGTTTAAAAAAACTAAGAAACAAGCTTTATAGGTAATCGAACTAAAAAAAAACATTTCCAGTTTCAGAATAAAATTATTAACGAGAAAATCGATGTCATTATAGTAAGAGCTTGGGGTTCTTTGTATATTTTACTACTATACTGTATTATCATCATCGGTTTAAAGTGGGTCAGAATCGAGTCCAAACGAGTCAGTTACAAACATACATACATACATACATACATACAAGTGAAGCTAATATAACTTCGTTTAGTACAAATTAAAATAAACTTGTTCACTAGACATGCGCTTTAACCAACTGAGCCTCGGCTCCAGTTGAAGCATTTACTCTAGTAGAATGTTTCAAGCAAAAACGACAATATACAATAAGTTCAAGACTCAATAACTACATATTTAATTACTATATTGCATTGTCATCGTTCCTTCACAATGTGCAAAATTTCGAATGAATCTGTTCGTATAATGTGGATTGAAGTCGAGTTCAAAGGAGTCGGTTACAAAGAAGAGTTGCAGAAAACTTCTTCGTGTAATTTGTTCGCTCCAGTATTTACGGCAATAACCTGTAACCCTGTGAATTCTCACTGACAGTCAGGCTCTGCTTAAAACTATCAGCATTCCAAAATGCTGGAATGCAATGGCAGACCAGCTAGCTGGAGAAGGCTCTAAAGGAGCCCTTGCAGGTCCAGAAGTGTTTTGTGGAATCACTAAGGATAACATAAGAGGGGAAGTCGGGAACTGGTTAGTTAAGGAACACTAACTCAAATGGAGGCTGACAAAAGGACACCTCCATACTAATAGTCTACTGAATAAGTTAGACAAGGAACTCTTGTCCAGGCTGCTGAAACTGGGTGGAAGAAATTTGAAGATAGTTACCGACCTGGTGACTGGACACTGTACTCTGAGGAAGCATCTGCACAGTATGGGCAAAGCTAGTGAACCTATGTGCAGAAAATGTGAACTCTACGATGAAACACCTACTCACATACTCTGCTTCTGTGAGAATTTACAAGGAAGCACTATGGAGTGGAAATAACACAACCATCACAACTACTGAAGATTCCTCCAGATAAACTGGTTGCCTATATAGAAGACACGAAGCTTTCTGGAATGGATGTAGGTAGATAACATGGGTAATGGTACAAAGATTCAGTTCAAGTGCCTGACTACACTGACTAAAACATATACAATATTATAATGAAAGTGAAACTTTTATGAAATTGCTGGCATTAAAATTTCACTTGCTTGAATTGGAAGATATCACCTGCAATAGGTATTTAACTTTTATGCTTACGGATTTCAGGAGTGAAACACCTACTTAAAAATGCTAACAACTTTTATTGTAGTCGGTTGTGGGAGCCGTTCAAACCGAGACCAAGTAAGCTTTTTTAAGGTCCAAGCTGTTTTGAAGAACAAATTATTGGTGCACAAGAATGAATTGAGTAAGAAGCGTGGAGAAATGTGGTTAGCAGCACTCAATAGAGATAATTTAACAGAATCAAAAATCAAATATCAGGCTGTATGTAGCAGGCATATTGTTCAGTTTTGTTCATAGAGATAGTAATAAGGAAGGAGACGACATTCAGTGTTAGGTTCCATATGTACATGTGGAATCAGTGGGCGTGGCTAAGTATGGTACGCAACGTATTTCTGCACAGAACCGGATTTGATATTTTTCGATATATGAATTTTTAGTATTGATAATCGATGTAATGCAGTGAATCCTTTTTAATATTTGTAATACACCCCTGCATATTATTTATCTTACCTGTGGTACGTTATTCCCGAATATTTCTTAGTATCCACCCCTGTCTCGACTGGTACAACTTCTAACAGCACAAGAAACCATTTAGTCAATCAATTAAAACAAAAGTATCTTTAAAAATGTAATTTACAACACCAATGACACTTAAAATAACTTTGACATTAGCGTGGCACGAAAATGGCTGACCGAGTACGCTTTAGATCACGTGACTTCGTCTCTTCCCTTTATTACTATCTCTATGGTTTTGTTCAATAACAATATTTATAAAAAACTAAGAAAAATGATATATTCTAAATAAGAAATACTAATCAAATGAACAATATACCAAACACTAATGAAATATACTAAATTGAAGCAAAATATACTAATGAATTCGACTAAAAAGTCTTGAGCACTGTTTATGACTGAATAGACAATACAAAACTAACCTATCTGTCTAAATTCTGAATTGTTTGCCCTGCACGGCCATATTAGGTCACGTTATCTGGATTGCCTCATAGGCTACTCCGAGGTTAGTCTAGGACTAACTTTGGTAGTAATTTTAATATAAGGAAATAGGTAGTTTGGGCTCGGAATAACCCTCGACTATATAATATTAGTTGTGTTAAACTGTCAATTGTGGTATAATAGTTATTTGTATACTAAGGCCGCAAAATGCTTTTTCGCGTTCCGAGAGAGATTATCGCCGAGGCCGCTCCGGCCGAGGCAAGATAATCTC
>CAJUYH010006764.1:0-19220 GCA_910591685.1 Galerucella tenella
AGATTTAAAACGGAAATCGTTTATAAAACGCAAATGACAGACCCGTGTGCTTAGAGATGGGTCCTTCGATCTATCTGTTGCATTGACCCTTTTGTCTTTCTAAATGGAATCATCATATTCTCATTGATTGAATATATTCCGATTGACTGATTTTTGTGTGGAAGTATTATCTGGGGAGGGTAAGAGAAAATGCAATCAGCTGAGCCGATTCATGCTCGAATTCTCTTTTGCAAACAACCTGAGGAACATTCAATTTATTTCCTTTATTAGGATTATTGCTGTGATCACAAAAGTGTTTCTTGGAGTTTTTATGAAACTACAAGGGTACTTGACAAAATAATAAGAGCAGAAGAATAAAATAAATAATATGAATAACCTAGAGCGTGGATTACATGAAAAAGGTAGCAGAGCCTTTCAAATACAATTTTTGGAAAACAAGGCAATCGTTGTTATTCTTTCTATACAGGGTACATTTTTTTAACGTTGCAAATTTTTTTTTAGGGTAACATTTAACAAAATATGGACTGAGACGTCTATTCTCAAACTTTATTGCCTTTTTGTACTTCTTTGTAAGCATTATAGTTTGGCAGATACAGCCACCTACTACTCTTTACTGGATTAGACTCAATACACTCTCGAGAGTGGGGAATACGACATTATCTCTCTGTTGTAGAATAGCTTTCTCTCTTTCACTCACAGAATGTCTATACGGAACATTAGTTATTTGTATGCCAAGGACTAAAAGTGCTACTTTGTTGGACGAGTCTGAAAATTGCGAGACGCGCGATGCAAAGCGAACAACACACGAGTCAAAGATTACAGAATAAAAATATAAGATGTATCACTCGTTCGAATTTATCGCGTAAAGCACCGATGCCGCTGGTGACTTGGATGGTACAGTACGTCGCTACGTCCTTACTTGCATTTAATTTGGCATATTATACGGGACGTCGCCCGTCGAGCGCTGTTATTTTAGAACGGTGTTTATTGGTTGTTCGTGTTTTATATTTATGTTGTATAGATTTTTTAAATTTATTAATTTTTTTTAATTCAATTTATGTGCTCGGCAAATATGGCCACTTGCACAGGACGATGAGAAAAAACAGTAATTAATACATATAGTTACAAAACATAATTTAAAGTTTATGATACAGTGATATATTTTTTAAGAAATTCAGTGTTGGCTCGAATTGGTTTGGGGCCCCTAGGATGTCTTGCAGTTGGGATTTGAGATTATGTTGTCGTCTTCTTGTGCTAAATTGGCGACAATCAACCAGGATGTGTTTAATGGTAAGTGGGCTCTGGCAGCTTTGACAGGAAGGTCTGTTGCTTGAGGTCATTAAGTAGCTGTGCGTGAGTTTGGTGTGGCCTATTGGAAGTCTCCGAAGTATTGATAATTCTTGTCTAGAGAGTTCAGTGGGCTCAGTAAACAGAGGTGAGTTGAGAATAGGCTGAATGGATACTAGTGAAGTCTTGGTGGAGCCCCAGTGAGTTTGCGACGTGTGTCTAGCGATTCTTTTTGCTTCTGCCTTAACATCATTTAAAAATAAACCCTTGTGATAAATAATCCTATTAATTTAAATATATATTTCTCTAATTACCCCTGTAAAGCTTGAAATAAAATAAGCTTTTCGAACTTCTCTGGTATCTACCGGTCTCGTTATTGACAACAAAAGCGAGTCGTAAAAATAATTTATGAGAGCGGCGTTCGTTTGGGACAGCAACTTGAATCAAACCGCCCTGGAGTGAAACATCTTATATTTTTACTCTGTAATCTTTGCACGAGTCCAACAAAGTAGTATTTCAGCCGCGGCGTACACAACATTTTTTAGACGACGTATAAGATCCAAAACTCTTTCAATTACACTGAGGAAAGAAAATAAATAATAAAGAATTATAAGAATTTTGTTTATTGAACAATATAATGTACTTGATAATATTTGCTATGTCAATATTAATTTATTAATTATTTGCAAAATGTTGTAATGTTGATTGTTGGTACCTCCAGGACAATTATTAATATTTATTGGATTGGATGCAGATGGAATATATATATATCCCTCTCAGAGAGTCCCGAAAGTGTTTTTTGCAGTACGGAACTGTCACTTTCATTACATGGAACACTCAAAACGCAACTTTCGGTATGTAAATGAATACAGAATGAGCAACTTTCAGATGGCGTCGTCTGAAAAATTATTTGCCGAATCTGTATATAGAGACTATGTAATGTAGCTTTTTCATTGTATCATAATGTAACATAATTCAATCTAAATAAATCTTTATGGACAATTTTATTGAAAGAAAAACATTTTCTGAACAATAACCTAAGAGGAGTTAGTTGCTGGGGCATATAAAATATGAATATATTAAGTAAATAATATTGTCTATATTCAAATTCAATACAATATTATTGGCTATGTATTTCCTTCTCTCCATTTTATGGGTATATTGTTACAGAAGTGCATTTATTGTTTTTTACATTTCCACTATATCGAACATCGATTGTTCTCAATACATCGGCCAAAATGGAGAGAACGTTTAGAGGTTAAAAAAAAGCTGATATTTCATTTGTAAAAAAATTGAATTGCACCTTTATTGATTTAGAATTAGAATTTATATATTTTTATAAGCAGCTGAATTTTATGTTCTTTAGGTAAACAGTCGATTTATTTTTCAAAAAGATAAAATTCCCCATTAATTTTATATTTAAAATTCCCGCTGAATTTTATAGTTCCTGCGGCCAAACTTCAGATGGCAGTTAAAACATTAGTCACTGCTGACAACATAGGAGTTACAATTCTAGGTTGAAGTATTTTATTATCACGGACTGAAGAATACACCAAAATCACAATCAATAAATGTCTTCCAGTAACGAAAGTGTAAAAGTTGTGACAGTAGCGACATCTTCACTTCCAACCGTAAAGCAAAATTCAGGAAAATGTAATAATACTTTAATTAAAACCATTATATCCTTCAACGCAACAAGGAGTTGAGTTGTAAAGAAGAAAAAGCATTCACTCCTTCATTCAAACGGCAAAGGCAAGGCATTAAAATTTTATTCGAAAACCTTTTTTTATAAATAAATTGGCTTCCTTGGTCTGCATTCTCTTATTTTCAAATGGAATGTCTTGGGGATCTTGGGTCGTGATGGATGAGGTTGAACTTAAGATTGGTTGGTCTACTATCAAAATAATAGGTACAGGATGGAGTGGATAAAATATAAATACCAAAAATAGGGAGGAAAGTATTGTTTACCAGCCAAGGGAAGGAAATTCTTAACGTTTTATTCACAATCTGTCACTTAAGCACGTAAATTTTATTATTAAATAATTACGTAAATGTCGCGACTTTCAAATAGCACGAATTTCTTTTGATTGACCGACAACTCGAGGCAGTTTGCACTGTAGCCCAAATAGATTTGTGAAGCTTAACCTTGACTATAATTGTTTTTAAATCTTTTTCGTATCATTCAACACAAGAACACACAGTATAATCCAATAACGTTTTTATTTTTCAGAGCTGTTTGCATTTTTTACCTCCATACATTATCTTTTTACAATATCAACATTTACTTTACCCCCGAACAAATATAATACTCTTTTTTTCTCAACCAGCATAAATTACTTTTGCTCTGCTATCACTTGTTTATCTTATACAGAAAATAATATTAACGTAGTTTTGAACCCACAGAGTGAAACTACATAAATGTACTTTGTTTTGATAATCTGGATTTAAATGTTAATTTCCTGCTTCCTATGCAGCTCATCCGAAATTGCAAATGCAAATAAATATTTGAAATCTTAAATTAAAAAGTACAGGGTACATGTTAGTGCATATACGGACCATTTCAATGAAGAGAGAAAGAGTGTATGAAGAACGTGTCGCGGGACACACGGTAAGAACTTTAGTTCCTTTTAAGCAATAATCAAATTTTTTGAATCAATTAATTAATACACATATCAATATAAGAATTTATTTTACTCTGGATGAAACTTCATTTAACAAAAATATACAGTAGTATTAATTATAAAAAATATGATATAAATTTTGTTAACTTACGTATGGCCATTTTCTTTTTCTGTTGATTCGAAGTACTTTACATAATATTAACTTTGTACTTATTTTATATTATACACTCTATACACTTTCACTAATTTCTAAAAATTATATAATTTAATTCATAGATCTTTATTGTTCTTTGAACAATTTAATTCATATTGAAGCTAGAAAACTATTAACTATAATTAATAATACAATGTATGCTGACAATCAATATTTTGCGACGAGAGACTAGCTCTGAAGCCTATGAATCGCTGCTTCGTAAACGAGAGAGAAAGACTGAGGAGAGAGCGCTCGCTTAAGGCACATAACGCTGCAAAGTAACGTAACGGTCAGATCTTTTGCGCCGCGACCACTGGTCGCTCCAACCTAACGTAAAGAGCTTAAGTTCTAAAAAATAAGAAAAAATAACATAACAAATAAAAGTCAAAGCAATATAAGAATTTATGGAACAAATAAAGCTAGGCTGGTGGAGGGACTTGCACATAATGGATAGTATTTAAGCTTTTAGTATAAAGTACGATAGGATAAAAAAATGAAGCATGGACTGGACCGAAGGAAAAGCAGAATATAGAAATAAATTAAAAGTACTATTTCCCTCTCGAACCAGGCTCTCTTTTTTGGAACTTTAGTTCTTTACGTCAGGTGAGGTTTGAGCGACCGGGGGCCACGACGCAAAAGATCTGACCGTTACGTTACGTTATGTTACGTTGCTTCGTTATGTGCCTTGCTTGCGTGCGTGTGCTCACCTGAGTCTCTCTCTCGTTTACGAAGCAGCGATTCATATGATTCTGCCGGGAATCGAACCCGGGCCGCCCGCGTATAAGGCGAGCATTCTACCACTGAACCACCGATGCTACATTAAAATTCTATGCAAAGCTGGTATTCGCAGTGCTGGTGATCTACTTGAATTTGTTCGGATAAATTTTTACTATTATTTCCATATTTTTTTTGCGCGATTGATCTTTTTTGTTTATTTACAGCATCGGTTGTCAGGACGGTAGGTTGTGTTAACTGGTTTCTTAGTTTAACACGTCGGTAAGTGATTTACTTACCGTTCAGACGTCGAAAAGTAATAAATAGCATAAAAACAATTTCACCAAAATGCAAAATATATTTTAAACTGATCGAGAAGTATAAATGTCACTATTGACATTTCGTTCATTTCGAAGAAATTTAAATTACTTTATTCGGAATTTATTTCAATACGATCGCGCAAAAAATGGTATAAGCATCTCGAACATTAAGGGTAATTACAACGTTTGCATGTAGATTCCTCTCGTAAAATTGGACAAAATGATATAAGGATTAAGGGGTCTAGCACATTTACTTTTCGAAATACAGGGTGTTGAAATTTTGAAAACTTGAATGTTTTAATTCGATAACTTCAATATGGATGGATAAATTGATTTGACATTTGGCAGGTTGTTTTTAAATGTAAATGGGCATATTTTGATAGAAATCGTAGTTTGTGCCACTAGTGTGGATATGATGGCCATATCGCACGAGGACGAAGTCAATCGTTCAAGTGCGATATGGACAATCCACACGGGTGGAACAGCATATTTTTTCTACGACCCACTTAAGAAAAAATCTAGAAAATAAAAATAAACTGTAATATAACTTCAAATTAAAAATTTTACAATTCAATTTTATGTTTCCACTGATTTTTTTGTGGTAAACGTACAGTTCTTGAATGTCCAATTTGTATAATGCTACGGTTTCCCTTTTCAAATATACGATGCTGTTATAAGTAGATGTTGCCAGTCGGACTCCCTCATGAAGGGTACCGTACCATTATCTATAATAATGAATATTCTGCTAAATATTTCAAACGTCTACCTGTTGTCGTTATTAATATCGAGCAGAATAGTTATTTAATAATAAAATTAACAATAAAAAAAACTTTTTCACGGGGAATCGAACCCGGGTCTGTCGCGTATTCGACCACCGAGGAATATGCAATTTTTTTTATCTATAACGTCAGATGTATTACATAATTTTTGCTTAAGAGGAACTAAAGTTCCTACCGTGTGTCCAGCGACACGCTCTACCTTTTTTCTTTTGGGGGCCGTTCTTATGCTGGGAGCAATGCAGCCTGTTGGTTCATTGTACTTTACTGCCAAATTCATCCCACCCGCACATTGGCCTCTCCGAAGATTGTCTGTATCTTAGAGTGCAATTCCTCACAATCAGAAAAGATGAAGGTTACGATCTCGGTCTCCATGCCACAGTCTGTAGCTGAGACTCCCCATTTTTTGCGGGTAATCTTTTACCCGTTAGACGTTTATCCGTTTATCCTATAATAATTCTTAGCTTAATCCCACTGACATTTAGTAGTTCTTCAGCCCGTTTGACACAAATATCACTCTGGAGTGTTCCTCCACTGTGGTCTATGTTGGCTTTGTACCCATTTTTGTATTTGTCTTCAGACCACCTTCTTTGTGGTCCCAAGATCTGGTTCTGGACCAACATAATCGTTGCTGAACCTCTTTTCTTGTTCATTTCCAGAAATATCGTTTTCTAGCACCCCAATCTTACTTTAATGAGGTCTGCCAGTCCATTTAGTTCTTTCTGGCATTCCTCTACCAGTCTGGTAGCTACTATGTAGAGCTGCAAGGGCTGCCTGGCTGCCAATTAATATATGTTCATCCTAAGAGTTTAAGTCCTGAAGTACAGAAGAATGTTCTTCTATCTACTTAAAATTCACTCTGTTTGATGCAAACAATTTTTTATACTCATATATTTATCGCAATGGAACATTTGTTCGATCAGGAAATATTTTAATAGGTTAATCCACCTAACTCATGTTACTCACAATTAAATTTTTTCTAATCTCGAAAATGATTTCATTAAATCCGTAGTTTACGAGACAGACAACGTAATTTGGTCGAGTAACGAGTTAAAAACACAGTTCTGTGGACTTAGCGTTACATTAAAAAAAAATACAATTAACATTAAATGGAATGGTATTTTTGTTCGTGAGTTTGCAGTGGAAGTTACATTTTTAAAGAGCTTTTAGAACCTACGTCTCGTTTCAAATAAAGTTAAATTACTTACGAAGTTAAGATATTGCGGTATCAATTAAAGCTGAATCTCAAAAGATTTGTATAATGCCTTTTGCAAAATTTTAATTTTATCGTCGAAAGTTTGGGAATTTAATTTCTCCATATTTACATAGCTGAATATTTACGGCTATCAATTGTGTTCTTAAATTTAATGTATCTTGAAATTTTAATTGTATAAAAGAAGAATACATTAAAAAAATTGGAAGCTCAGAGATTTCTTAAGAGAAAAATGAAAAAACTGAAAAAATGTGTAGCGGCACCGGCAGTGAACGTGTTGAATGATTTTAATAGGAAAAAAGTTCCATCACATTAAAGGTTTGGCTATATTTTGAAAATTAAAATGGATACAAAATGCTTCCACGCACTTTATTAATGGCTTAATCGTTTAGAAAACCAAATTAGAGACTTGCTGAGGTTGTCGCATTTTGAATGGAGAAAGGGAGACGAAACTTTAGGGACGCGATTGAAAATTTTGATTGAAAAAGCCGTAATTCAAATAAAACGATCCTTTGCGTTGCAGATATAATATTAAATTTTGTTAAAAACTCAAAATACTGCAAATACATTATATACACAAATACTGCAAAACACTTTCGGGACGCTCTGGGGTGCTATTCTCGAATTCATGAGAATGATTTGCGTATGCGAATTTACTGGTTTTTCGTATGAGAACTTCAAATTCGTATTCTTGATCGATAGAATGTGATTTTTTTGGTCGCCTAGGAGAATATTTTCATGCGAATATTTTCTACTGGGTCTGCTCCATGAGAAACGTCAAAATCGAATGCAGAGAGAGAATAGGCAAGACAAAATAAGCGATACGCCACCTACAGTTTTATTTTGTAACCTTCCAGTGGGCCATTAATGTTTTGTTTACATATGTGATTCATACGTTGATTTTACGGTTTTTGCTTGTAGTTACATTTCCCCAAAAAGGACAACGTGTTTTGGTAGAAACTAAATTGGGAAAACTAAAAATTGGTAAACCAGTTACAAGGAATATGAAAGTATGCTCCCTGCATTTTATAGATGATGATTATTTTCATCGAGGTAAGCACGAACTACACTATGCGATTTTAGGTTATGTTAATGGGGATAATTGTTTACAGATTTCAATTCCAAGCAAAAAAGGTTTTTGAAAAAGACTGCTGTGCCTTCCATAAACCTTCCTGTTGGATCTAGTACTTCAAAGGAACAACCTGAATGTTCTAGTAGTAGAACTGAAAGGTTGGGACAAAGAAGTAAGTACTTGTTGCTGATGAAGAATGTTCTTATTGTGAAAAAATCGACCCTGCTACACCTTCAACTGCTTCTCAAGAACTATTGCAGCTTCTTCAGGGGCAGCCAGGTTATAATGGGCCCAAAACTTTCAAAGATTTTTAAGTGCAAGTGAATACTCCCTAATGTGTCTACTTTGTATGATCGGATAATTACAGTTGAAAATCACTCATTAAAATTTAGAATGTGCTCAAATAAATTTTAAGATAGGTTACCATTGTATTGTATGTCAGGATCTCCAGGTGTTGTATGTTAGGGTTCTTTGTGAGCAACTTAAATCGTTATATTAAAACTACATGATTCACTGGGATGATGTTTTATTTGTATAACTTAACTACTTACACTAATTATGACTAGGGCTGTACTTAAGCCTGTCATATGAATAATATAAATGAACTGTGGATAATTATTAACAATGAACTACATATCTGAATAATGTGAATGAATATGAGAATGCCCCCTTGTATACTTCATCAGCATAGGTATTGATGTTTTTTTTTTTAATTTATATTTTCCATTTTCTTGGATCAAGTACTTGGCAGTTTTTACAGCCTCGGCTATAGTTTTGGTAGCTCCTAAAATATAAAATAATATAATAATTCTGAATTTTCTATATTTCAACCATTCTGTACTATTTTGTGATGCTTTCATTATCTAATCATTATCTTCGGAACACAATGATTGAAACATTTCATTGCAACAATTTTTTAAAGTAACTTTCTTTGGAAATATCTCCATCATTACAATTGATTGTGAAGCTTTGTCCAGTATTTTGCTTATATACCTACCTGTATTAACTTCCTCCAAAATATCCATATCAGTAAAATGTCTTCTACCAGCTCTAAAATAGATTTGGTTAAAATCTACAAAATATAAAACTTCACACTTATACCTACGTTTTGAAATTGCTGATTCAGGTAAGTTAGCACAAAAAAAGTTTAATACTTCAGAGCTGTTAATTTCAATATTGCATGATGGAACTTTATTCGCCAAACAAGGCATTTCTTTCACAGGTACTGGTTTGTATTCTTCCCTGGTAATTACTTTTTGGGTTGACCAAGCACATTTTAACTGTGTTTGTGAAATATTTTCCAAACTTTGTATATCCTCCCTAAAACAAAAAACACAAAGCAGAAAAAAGAAATATGTATAAAATAAGGGAAAAAAATCGATTTTGTTTGATAGTGCTTTTTTGGTTTTGGTAACTTAAACACCTTGTGCATTTAATAAGAAATGCTGAAATATGCTTGCACCGCCCACTTTGTCCAGCTTTACAAGAGCAAACCATTAGTTCAATGTGTGCCCGCTCATTATCTATTTTAAATCGTCCCTCGATTTTATGGGGTTCCTTCTCCAATGCCGATGACTGAAGGCACAAGGCAATAATATTAACTACTGTTGTGGATTTCGTTTTACCCGCTAATATTAGATGTCCATATTTAAAACGTGTTCACCTTCGTAAACGCATTTTTAATTTTCGGTCCCTTCTAAATACTTCATGTAATCCACAATACTCAGCCTAATTTCACTCATCTGCAAGTAAAAATAGTATTATGTTTTTAGGTTAATGTAGTAGATAGGGTAAACATACCTTTGCAAACAGACCTAAAACTATACACTAACTATAAAAATGTTGAATGAATTTATCTAACACGACACACTAAATACTTAACACAACATCGATCAAAACACCAATACTAACAAAATACTTTAACACACTTAAAAAACGAAAAATATAACACCTAAAATTCAGGAAACTCCTATGCTATGTCATATGAAAACGAATGTAAACAAACTATCGATGGCCCAGTGGAGGACGAAAAAGTGACCGGTAGAGGCGCTGGAGTCTAGCCTTTTTTCGCCTATAAGAACAACCAAGAAACGGTTGATATTCAAATACCTTTTGTAAATTCCATGTCAATAACGCACACATATTATGGCTGGCTTATACGAAATGGGTTAATTAGCGGCCATAAATATATTGGAGGATATTGAAGACGAAGCAGATGTAGTGAGAACCTTTTATAGCAATCTAGATCCATTTGTTGAGATTTCTCAGCGGGAATTCAAATTTTCCAGTTTTAAGTTTCACGTTACTTTCCATGAATTCTACAAGAGTTTCTTTCTGTTCTTGGGATATATTACCCGTTCTAATTTTTTTTAAATGGAACACGTAATTAGACCCACAACCAAATGATTTAAAGGCAGAGATATATAGGTTTTAAAATCAAAAATCAGTTTGTCTCTGTTATGACGTTATGTTATAAAGTTTGACATTTGGTAATTCGGCAAGGTAAGGTTAGGTATAAATCCTACGACTAAAGGTATGTGTAACGAGACAGAAAAATCGTCAGTATATGGGCGTCTGACAAATTAAAATTGTCGAATTTAACAGAAAACGAAGATATCACCTACATCAACACTAACCTTTGAAGTGGAACTTGTTTTTACGATGGATGCACTGCTTTAACACAGTGTTGTCAGATTAGTCACACGAAAGATATTCGTGTACATAATCAAGTTGTTCTAGTGGTGTTCAAGAATACGATTTTAAATTCGCATGCGCATATTTTTTGAAGAATACTTTCGTATGAGCAACTTTTCGGGTAAGTTCGAGAATAGCACCCCTGATAAATAATACCCTTCTTGGTGTGAACCGTTTAAATATATTACAAACGTTAACCCTAATCTTTGAATAACAAAAATTTGATTGGTTGATGTTTAGATTACGCGCAAGTGCAACCTATCAATCAAGAGTTCAAAATACTATGAAAGCGTTACTTTCGTAGCGGCAATGTGTCTCACGTCTTTTTCTTCTGTCACACTGACAGTTTTCGTCAGGTCTGTACCTATGGTCTGTACTTTGTTGTTTACGGTCAATTATTATTTATGGAAAGTGAATATTAATCTTATGTTTTATTTATTTGAATAATACAAAAATATGCCTAGATACACGGAAAAAGAGCAGCATTTTGAATGTTCTCAAGTATTTTCAGTTAGAAAAAGAAGCTGGCAATTATTAATTTCATAGTCTTTTCGAATTTGGCTGAATACGATCCTGATGATTTTATTTATCAAATTTAAGATTAGCTATATGTCAAAAAGCAAATAAAATAAACGACATGCCTACCCAAAACCCGGATATACGTCACAAACGATGACGCACAACAAGAGGGCTATTATATGAACTATACAAGTACAACTGTACAATATCGGTAACAAATATACGTTTTATACTGTATTTTGACCATTTATCACGTTCTTTTTTTATTAAATATTCGTAAACATGACATAAAAGCGAGAGAAGCTTTGAAAAACTCACTTAACAATGGGAATATTACATAAGGATTCTGAATACTTCTTATGGTTAAATCTCTGGATGTTTTGAATTTGAACATATCCCACTAGAATGGACATTTGTGATATTTACAGTAAAATTTAGCAGAATGGAAATACAGAACAAGGGTTCTGGATGATTTATTCGAAAATATAGAAACAAAAAAAATAACTGAATTTCGGGAGTAGACTGTGTCTCAAATTTGCATAGTATTAAGTTCTACAGTGCGAATATTAAGTCTCACCCCATCCCCCTTAGGAAACATCATTATTTATGAGATAGATTTAAATCCTTAGAGCTATAAATTTTTATTTTAATCGGGGTGTTTTATAACATACAAAAAATATGGATGTATTTTGTCGAGAAATATCCAAGAAAAAAAAAGGTAGAACGTGTCGCGGGACACACGGTAGGAACATTAGTTCCTTTTAAGCAAAAATTTTTTGAATCAATAAATAAATACACATATTAATATAAGAATTAATTTTACTCTGGATGAAACTTCATTTAACAAAAATATACAGTAGTATTAATTATAAATAAAAATAAAAATCTTATCATTAAGTTGATTGGCACAATAGTTATTTATGATACAAGTGCGTGATGTTATACTTTTGCGCACGAGTTGCAAAAATGCCAAAATATTATATGAAATAATCCGTACAAATTAACAACAAATACTTAAAACAGAATAAAATGGGTATTTAAGGGGACCTCAGATTTTATAAAATTATGTAATACATCTGACGTTATACATAAACAATTTGCATATTCCTCGGTGGTCGAGTAGTAAGCAAACAGGACTCGCGGTAGACCCTGGTTCGATTCACCGTGAAGAAGATTTTTTTTTAATTGTTAATTTTATTTTTAAATAATTATTCTGCTTGATATTAATACCGACGACAGGTAGACGTTTGAAATTTTTAGCGGAATATTCAATATTATAGAAAATGGTACGGTACCCTTCATGAGGGAGTCCGACTGGCAACATCTACTTATAACAGCATCGTATATTTGAAAAGGGAAACCGTAGCATTATACAAATTGGACATTCAAGAACTACGTTTACCACAAAAAAATTAGTGGAAACATAAAATTGAATTGTTAAATTTTTAATTTGAAGTTATATTACAGTTTATAGAAGTTTTTATTTTCTAGATTTTTTCTTAAGTGGGTCGTAGAAAAAATATGCTGTTCGACCCGTGTGGATTGTCCATATCGCACTTGAACAATTGAGCACTCCGCCTACGGCGTCGTGATCAAACTTCGTCCTCGTGCGATATGGCCATCATATCCACACTAGTTGCACAAACTACTATTTCTATCAAAATATGCCCTTTTACATTTAAAAACAAGCTGCCAAATGTCAAATGAATTTATCTATCCTTAAAGTTATCGAATTGAAACATTCAAGTTTTCAAAATTTCTACACCCTGTATTTCGAAAAGTAAATGTGCCTTACCCCTTAATCCTCATATCATTTTGTCCAATTTTACAAGAGGAATCTACACTCCTCGATCAGTTTAAAATATATTTTGCATTTTGGTGAAATTGTGAATTAATAGTAAAAATGTATCCGAACAAATTCAAGTAGATCACCAGCACTGCGAATACCAGCTTTGCATAGAATTTTAATGTAGCATCGGTGGTTCAGTGGTAGAATGCTCGCCTTCCACGCGGGCGACCCGGGTTCGAATCCCGAAGCATATGAATCGCCGCTTCGTAAACGAGAGAGAGACTCAGGAGAGAGCACACGCACGCAAGTAAGGCACATAACGAAGCAACGTAACATAACGTAACGTATCGGTCAGATCTTTTTCGTCGCGACCCCCGGTTGCTCAAACCTAACCTGACGTAAAGAACTAAAGTTCCAAAACTTTGACCGGGGACAAGTTTTGGGGCCATTATTTTGAAAACCACTGAGTTTTTGAAAAAAGTCATAAGGACCATTTTTGTAGATAATGGATTGATCTCGAATCAAAAATTCTCATAATCCTGTCATATTTTGGCAGATATAAGCGAAAAACAGCGATTTTTGGAACTTTGGGGCCATTTTTCACAATGACACTGGGTCTGGAGAATGGAGGAAAACTTCCTTATTTGAAAGACCCAGCTGAGACCTACAAATTTGCCTGGTATTAACCATTAGCTTGATTACTTATACCGGTTTGTCCCTTCATTTATTGAACTATCTCCTATCAAAGGGGATTAAATTAAACCAATCATAGAAAAAAATCAGTTTTATCATATTGAAATAGCAGAGTTCGCCAAAAGAACTGCATTTCCCATTTGTTACGGTTTATTTACGACATAAAGTTTCCACGGCAACCGACCCTTTTTTGCATTTTTAACATTCCTCCTTTTGCAATTTTAAATAGTATTCGTACTTTAACTGCGGATTTTGCAAAATCTATGGATGTATGCTATTTGTTGCCACTGAAGTTTTTATGGGAAAGATACATTCCACAAAAACGGGTACAGTTTGCTATAGATTTCAAACGAAATGTATTTGATCACGTGAAATATTAATTATTCCGAAATGCGACATACATGAAAAGTCACCATAGAAATGATTGAATTATAAGTTTGGTATAATAAATTATGGAGGTGCAAGAATAGTCCATTGCAGATGAGTTTTGTTCGTTGACAATATTAATAAAACTCTAAAACTGTACGTCAAGGAGGTTGCGTTAATGGCCATGGTACGATTGCGCACGGCTGGTGTAAATCCCGAAATAAGAGTGGGCCAATTGAGGCTAAGCCTATGGCAAGAAGCGCTTACTTCGCTACCTTTGCTGCAGACAACCAATGATGCAATTGAACCCAGGATTGTGTTTAACAAACCCTACAAAATACAAATAAAACAGAACACAGAGTCAGATGCTGCAAATGCAATACGCATATATACAGATGGAAAGTGAAAGAAGGCTTAGGATGTGGAGTTCACTCTAGAGCAATAAGCCTAAGGATTAAGTGGGGAATGGTAAACAATACCAGCGTGGTTCAAACAGAATTGGCAGGAATCTCGATTGCCGCAAAAGAACTAACCAGAAAAGGAATTTCTTGCAAAAACATAACAATCTGCACTGATAGTAGACAAGCCCTATTAGCCTTGAACAAACAACGTGTTATATCGGGGCTAGTACTAGAGTGCCACCTAGATTTAACTAACGCCTCGGCAGATAACAATATTATCCTGAGGTGGGTTAATGGGCACGTCAAGAGTAAAGGTAATCGCATTGCCGATTCTTTAGCCAGGGAAGATGCTGGACCAAAAATTTTGGGACCCAGTGACACCTACGACCTAACGACTTCGACAATTGCGGATCTAGCCAAACGTCACACCTTGCTCAATCCCTCAAGAGATGGGATGGATTCAAAGGATGCAGTCTTGCTAGGATGACCCTGGGCGACCTTGGGAAGCTGGCGCCGAAGAAATATTTTACGATGACCAGGAAAAACCTACGTTTAACAGTGGGATTTCTGACTGGCCACTGTCAACTAAAGAAACACCTCCATATTATGGGGCTAGTGGACACACCTCTATGCAGGATGTGTGAACAGGAAGATGAAACTGTCAGGCATGTTTTATACGGGTGTCCAGAGCTATCGTCGATAAGAGAGTGTGTGTTCGGTGAGTCTTGGCATACACCTACCGATATAAAGGAGATGTCTCCTAGAGACCTGTCCACCTTCTTGGGAAGAACAGGATGGACGATGACCTAGGAGGACAACTCCTCGGGGGGATGTACAATGGGTCACATGTGGCCTAAGTGCTGTGAGCCTACACTCACCCTCCCTACTCTACAGATACAGAATATTAATAAAAGAAAACGTCAGAAATACAGGAACCAAAAATCCAACCACGTGAAATGTAGGGGGACTGCAGGTGGGTGTGTTTTAGGGGCAAACCAGGTTTTTCCTAATTTCCGGCGAAAGTTGACCTCTAATCGAAAAATGTATGGCAATAGTGTAGGTATTAAAAAGATCTAAGACTTTTGTTTATATCATTTTTAACATAACCTCAAAGATTCTGAGAAAAATCGAAAGAGCTCACAAATAAAAATAATAATGAACAAAATTAATACGTACTAGAAGAAGACGCAATAATTGAAGAAACCTGACGACATATCATTTAAAGTGAGCGTCAATATGTAGTCCAAGACAAAATTTAAAAAAAAATAGGAGGTAAAAACCCCGTTCAAACATTGAATCGTACGCCTACGGTGAATTGGAAATTTTTTCCCGTGCCTTGGTATGTTCTTTTTTGACACTAATGGTGAGATTTATTAGATCAAGTTTTCATATTATTTGTCTTGTTATCCAATTCCTGAATACATTAAAGAACAGCGAGAACAACGAACATAGTGAACTGAACTGGTAATTGTATTGACCTAAATTTCCGAAATTTATGCTACAAACATTCACTTGTTGCATCGCAACCAAACCAGGTTAACGTCGTTGTACGAAGTGACATTAAACTACATGCTTCCAGAGAAAATCTATTTGGACTGGGGTTCTGTACGATAAAAAGTAGGATCTGGAATAATACTGTGATGCCATATATCGATGTCTCTCATTCAAATTTCGCACAAAGGTTGATAATATAATACTCTTTCGTATTCCATTTTCAAAATTCGCTGACAATCGATAAGAGGGTCGAAAAAATTGAAAAATAAGAATTCAAAAAAAAATCACATTCTTTTTATTACTGTGATGCCACATATCAATGTCTCGCGTTTAAATTTTGCACAAAGGTTGATAATATAATAGGCTTTCGTATTCCATATTCAAAATTTGCTGACAATCGATAAGAGGGTCGAAAAAATTGAAAAATAAGAATTTTCCAAAAAAAATCACAACATTCTTTTTATTACTGTGATGCCATATATCAATGTCTCGCGTTTAAATTTTGCACAAAGGTTGATAATATAATAGTGTTTCGTATTCCATATTCAAAATGTATAACGACGAACAGCAGGTTTTAATATTCCAAATACTGGTTCAGGTCCAGTGAATACAGTTTGAGACTCTAGCTCTGCTTTTTCATTGTCTGCAATATCCTTGTGTAACCCATACCTAATGCAGCTTTTAAATCTTATGATAAATTTTGATAAAGTTGGCTTTTCTTATATTATTCAAGTTGTCATGACACATAAAGTCATTAATTCACATTTATAGAAGCAGAGTCGCTTTTCTAATCTTTCAAAAACCAAAGTGTTAACAGTGAATTGTCGCGATGTAATGCTATTTATCACAATCAAAGCACCTGCGCTTCCGTTGAAATAGATTGACTTCTCCAGTTGACAGCACCGAGTCTAACGGCTCACATTCAACAACAAATGAATACTAATATAGAACTGAATTATTAATGAATGGTTACGAATAAATAATACTTCGTACGACTATGGTAGGTAAATGGAAATCTTGAATAAACTTACTTTTAATCGGGATACAGTTTAGTCCCGGCAAGACCTGAACTTAAAACCGAAGACTACAAAATAATGTATACCTACTCGGAGAGTTAATTTTAACGCTAAACACAGGAACCGGGACGGAGGAAAGATTTCAGAAAGGCCATAAAAAAAGTGAGCGGAAACTATTACCCCATCCGGAAACCCATTTACTGACCAACAGACCGGCATAAAACGCCGGAGTTACATAAAAAGTTAACCAAAGTTTATAAAAGTTAAAGAAAACTTTGGTAGATTAAGCAGCTTTGCTAACACTGAGTGGAATAATAATTAAAAAAATGTTAGGACCATCTTTTATAAACAAAAGTTTCGGTTGTGAAGTTTTGAAAATAATTTGCAAGATATAAATTGTTGGAACAATAATTTACGCAAGCTAAAAGTTATACAATTCACCTCTAAGTTGAAAAAGAAGATCATTAGTGGTACAAAAGAAAAACTATACTACATTATTTATCACATGAAGTTTCCTACTTTATTTCTAATTCAAAAAATATATTTCTGGGCTATCTGCAAAGTAAATATGCCTAGTGAATTTACCTTTTTCAACAAAAAACCCATTATGGCGGCGTTACATAAAGAAAAACATTTTCAAACAAAGATTAGGAGCGGTTGAAAAAAATTGAGTTAGGGTTTTGATCTCTTGGAATCTTTGGAAACTCAATAATTCTGGGACATCTGCAAAGTAAATCTGCAGGGAGAATTCAACTTTTAAAATAAAAAAACCCTATTATGCCGGTATTACAAAAATAAAAAGTTCATTTCCAAATAAATATTAGGAGCGGTTCAAAAAAAAGTGACAAACTAGGGTTTTAATCTCATGGAATCTTTGGGAACTGAATAATTCTGGACCATCTGCAAAGTAAATCTGTCGAGTGAGCTTACCTTTTCCAACGAAAACCCCATTATGCCGCAGTTACAAAAGAAAAAGTGGTTTGCCATTTTCAAAAAAAGATTAGAAGCGGTTGAAGAAAATTGATAAGTTAGGGTTTAGATCTCATGGAATCTTTGGAAAATAAATGATTCTGGGCCATCTGCAAAGTGAATCTGTAGGATGATCTCATCTTTTCAAATCAAAAAACCTTATTATGCCGGTATTACAAAAGTAAAAAGTTCATTTCCAAAAAAAGATCAGGAATGGTTGAAAAGTGGCAAACTAGGGTTTTGATCTCATGGAAAAAGGAATAATTTTTTTGGGATATCTGCATATTATGAGAAATATGAGGTTGCGATGAATGTTATTGTCCCGAAATAAGTTTTTGGATGGTTAAACCTAGAAAAAGGTATAATTATTTTGCTGGAGAACGGAAAAGGGTCGAAAAGAAATTATTTTAAATTGTTTAATAAAAGTCTCTAAGCAATTATTTTCTTAGCTAAAAAATACAAAACAAATCTAAAACTATTGTGATCTTTTTTGTTAATTCTGTTTCAATTACATACCTTTTGGATTGTAATTAATTCTCAAACTCCTTCATTATGTCTCAGATGTTTTCGATGATAAATTTCACTTTTTTTTGTACAGCGCATACAATTAAATTTTTTCGGTTTAAATGAGTTGATGTGGGACCGTACTGTAAAATAAGGTGCTTTTGACTGACTAATTATAATGAAACAGTTTTTGAGAAAATTGCGCCACTTATTTTTTGATTTTTACATAAGTAGTCGACATGAAAGACATGCAACTTCCAGTGCAGCTTTACACATTTTACCTTTTGAAGTAAATAGGTACGTAATTAGTCGAAAATCAATTATCCTCTAAGAAAGAAAGCGCTTTGAAAATGCTCCAAGAATAAGGAGATAATACAATTATTGAACTTATGAGATGGAAAGGTAGAAAAATATAGAAAGATATAGGAAGATATAGAAATATATAGACAGATATAGAAAGATATAAAAAGATATAAAAAGATATAGAAATATATAGAAAGATATAGAAAGTTATAGAAAGATATAGAAAGATATAGAAAGATAGAAAGATAGAAAGATAGAAAGATAGAAAGATAGAAA
>CAJUYH010006765.1:0-19219 GCA_910591685.1 Galerucella tenella
AAAAAACTATCAAGAAACGCGTTTTATTAACAACATTTCCAATATAAGCGAAAAAACGCGCTATCCCAATAAAAACCGTTCCTGGAACGTGCACTTCACTGGATTCCATTTCTAGTAGACTATCATATCGTTGGAATGTCATAAAATGAAATATTTCATTTCACATTTTGCCACAGATATGATCTACTATGAATGGACCTTAATAAAAATTTGATATCAAAATTTTGCAGTCTTAAACTTCAAAATAATTTTTGATTGTCTAGTTGTCAAATTTTTTCTGTTGTGTCAGTTAGGGATAAAAATTAATTTCTACTTATTTTTTCTTGACAACGGTAGCTGGAACGCTACCGAAACGTTGAAATAAAGAATTTAAAAATATTGTGGTTTAATTTCCCAAGAAATTAAAAAAAAATGAATAATATACCACAAGGAACATACAGAAGATATGGTTGAAATAGTATTAAATAGGAGATTCCTAAAAATACAGGGTGATTAATTTGAAAAACCAAAGTTACTAATAATATAAGATAAACGGCAAATCTGGCAACATTGAAAATATCAAATATGGAATCTCCGTAACCTAAAATAGGAGTACCCCAAATTTTGTACAGTACTATAACTAGATTTTCTGAAACCATAAATGGTTCCGTATTTTTCCATTGGAATCAGCTTCCAAATGCTACTAACAACACAATATGTTTCCAATGTATAAGCGCCTCTATAATATGAGAGAATGTTTGTTTTCCCAAAAAAACATAACGAATTTATGCGTGACTTTGTGCATATTGATTATTCACAATTTTATCGAATTTAATCGAGTTTAAATTGAAAGTTCGTAACGCTCTGACTAATGATTCAATTTAAAACTTTCCCGGATATAAAATTCATCACAAAATGAAACGAATTTATATATCTACCAAAAAATAGATTTATTTTTTTAAAGAAAAAAATATCAGGATGTTTTTTATTCATTCATCTTGCATTGAATCCGAAAAATATCGTGGAAAAATAAAATGGAGGCGTTGGAAGTTGAATGAAATTACCTACGCAAAAAGCTTCTGGGAATGTTAACAATACGTTTTGTTGGACGTAGTAGATATTCGCTGTTTTTCTCGACTATTTTTAGATACTCAGCTATCAGTGCTTGGTAAAAACACGTACTTTCCAAAAAAAAGAGTTACACAATTATAAAGTACGTGTCGTGAAAATAGGAATTATATTGATTTAATTACAATTACATCAAAACTTGAAGTATAGTACATTCAATAGCCTTCTTAATGTGCGTTATCGTTTGTGACGTCGTTTATTTTATTTGCTATTTTGACATATAGCTAACATTAAATTTTATAAAAACCATACCAGATACACACATGGTTACTTGATGTCTTCTGAAAAGCTTTCCGTCTGCCGTCACTGCAATAGTGCTTTAACCGTTAAACATATTCTCACAGACTGCCAAGAATACACCATTACATATAAGCGCCTAGACCTAAGACCAAACCTGAGAGAGCTTTTAAACTGCACCGCTGAAATCCCAAAGACATTGAAATTCCTCAAATCAACTAAGCTCTATCACAAAATATAAACTAGATTGATATTTTACCGAGTATTTCACATATTTTATGTTTTAAGATAGTGTATGTATTTATATATGTTTTCTTGTCTTTTGTACAGTGCCAATGGCAATAGTTTTCGAGGCACTTAAATTCTAATAAAATAAAATAAATTTATAAATAAAATCATCTGGATCGTATTAAGCCAAATTCGAAAAAGCTATGTGATTAATAACTACCGGCTTCCTTTTCCAACTGAAAATACTTGAGAACTTTCAAAATGCTGTTGTTTCTCCGTGTATCTAGGCATATTTTTGTTCACTTTTCATAAGTAATAATTGACCGTAAACAACAAAGTACAGACCTGACGAGAACTGTCTGTGGGACATTAGAAAAAGACGTAAGACACATTGCCGCTACGAAAGGTACGTCTGCATTGTATTTTGAATGCATAATTTATCCCGATTGATAAGTCGCGCTCGCGCGTATTCTAAACATCAACTAATCAAATTTTTTACTTCAAAGATTAAGGTTAACGTTCAAATACCTACTTAGTTGTCACAAAACTGTCAGATTATATTAGAAGTTTTTAAATTGTAAAAGGTAGTTTCAATAGTGCTTTGATAAAAAAAACCAATTTCTATTAAAAAAAATCAGTTTAACAAGACATATAAGTATACTTATTTATATTATAAATAATATGGATACTGACAATAGTAACGATTTTAATAATATACTCCTCCAGAAATATTGGAAAAAGCCGAGGAAAAAGCTGCAAAAGTAACTTTAGATTTGTTGTCGGAAATTTCGAGAAAAATAGTATGAATTGTCATACGAAAAATTCATAGATTGGAGAAGAAATACAAAAATTAAATATTTTTCGGAAAGTGTAGGTACCTATACTTTCGGTATATTTTGAAGAGTTGTAAAAAAGATTAAAATACTTTACATGCATTTTTTAAATTTGTGCAGTTGTAGAAAAAGTATAATGTGCAACATGTGGGGAAAGTACTTTTCTCACTAGCGTGTTTGCACCACCTTCGTGAGAAAAGTTGTACTTTCCCCTCTTATTGCACAATATACTATTATACCCAACAAAAAATGTCAGCATTTTATTTAATTAATCAATTTACTGTAATACATACCTCGGCGTGCGCCTCGACTTATCAATCTTCACAGTCATTCAGGAATGTTAGGCTTTTCCTACTCGGTAAACAATTTACTATCCACTGTCTACCAAAAGAAATGATACGTCTATGGATTACGAATGCTTTATTATTTTAATACCCTCTCATTCATAAAAATAGACCATACAACTTGGATTTTCACGTGTATTAATTGACCAGAGACGTTTAATGATCCTCACTATCTTCCTCATTAATATTCACACAAAATTTCATGGAGCTACTATTAAGAGGAGATGACACAGTCGACTATCTTTTAATAGGAAAGTGGTATCACATGAGTGACATTGTGGTGTTAGCAATATGGCGTCGACGGCAGAGCCAAGATCCTTTTTTCACAAATTTCAACCACATATCTCTTATTGATGGAGTTCTAAGAAATCTACAAACATTGAATATAATATGAAGTTAAATAAAACTTATTGAAGCACAAAGAAATATAATATTCCAGTACAATCCTGTTTCGATTATTTACAAACCTATGATATGTTGTTCCTGATGATTTTTTCGTATTTACACTGTCTCTACTTGTACAACTTCGTGAAGCACAAGAAACCATTATTGTTCAATTATTAAAATAGTAAAAAACGACACTAACATAAAGAAAATCCAAAAATACCCAATTCACATCCACAAAACAATAGTAATGTCAAGTTGACAGAGAAGTGGTAGTAGAATGGCGAAACCGATACCACTTTTATGACAGGCGTAGCGACTCCTCTCAATACTAGCTCCATGCAAAATTTAGATTGATTAGGCTGAAAATTCAGATCAATTTATACATTATAACAGAAATGCATTAAAATTTGTGTTCAAGTTACATTTATACGAGAATGGTGATGTTTATGTCGAGAGATAACTTGAAATATCAAAAAAGGAAGCGGTCTTTTGGATGTTTTTGGAACTTTAGTTCTTTACGTCAGACTATGTTTGAGCGACCAGGGGTCGCGACGCAAAAGATCTGATCGTTACGTTACGTTATGTTACGTTGCTTCGTTATGTGCCTTGCTTGCGTGCGTGTGCTCTCTCCTGAATCTCTCTCTCTCGTTTACGAAGCAGCGATTCATATGCTTCGGCCGGGAATCGAACCCGGGTCGCCCGCGTGGCATACGAGCATTCTACCACTGAACCACCGATGCTACATTAAAATTCTATGCAAAGTTGGTATTCGCAGTGCTGGTGATCTACTTGAATTTGTTCGGATAAATTTTCACTATTATTTCCATAATTTTTTTTGCGCGATTGATCTTTTTTGTTTATTTACAGCATCGGTTGTCGGGACGGTAGGTTGTGTTTACTGATTTCTAAGTTTAACACGTCGGTAAGTGACTTACTTACCGTTCAGACGTCGAAAAGTAATAAATAACATAAAAACAATTTCACCAAAATGGGAAATATATTTTAAACTGATCGAGAAGTATAAATGTCACTTTTGACATTTCGTTCATTTCAAAGAAATTTAAATAATTTTATTCGGAATTTATTTCAATACGATCGCGCAAATAATGGTATAAGCATCTCGAACGTTAAGGGTAATTACAACGTTTTCATGTAGATTTCTCTCGTAAAATTGGACAAAATGATATGAGGATTAAGGGGTCTAACACATTTACTTTTCGAAATACAGGGTGTTGAAATTCTTAAAACTTGAATGTTTTAATTCGATAACTTTAAAATGGATGGATAAATTGATTTGACATTTGGCAGGTTGTTTTTAAATGTAAAAGGGCATATTTTGATAGAAATAGTAGTTTGGTTTGCTCACTACTCGACCACCGAGGAATATGCAAAATGTTTATCTATAACGTCAGGTGTATTACATAATTTTTGCTTAAAAGGAACTAAAGTTCCTACCGTGTTTCCCGCGACACGTTCTACCTTTTTTTCTCGTAATGCGTACTGATTTAAATAAACTATACTAACTTGTATTATACGGAGCGTGGGTCATACTGTATCGGATGCCGAAATTAAGAAAGTTCCAAGTATTATATAACAGCTCTTGCAACAGTCGGGTTAAAGTTCAAGATTTTAAATTTAGATCAGACTTATTGAAAAGAAGAAAAATAACTGCATAAATACAAAAGTAAAATTTAAAAATGTTTTGTTTACATTATTTTTTTTCTTAACGTTATGTAAGTAGCTCTTTCACGACTTCTATTATATAAACTAGGCAGTACTTTGTTAAGTTTGATTATCTTTATCTGCTTTCAATTCATATTCAAACTTTTTTTTTCTCATTGTGTTTAAACAGGTTCGCAAACATGTAAGTAAAAAATTATCATTCCAGCTTCCATATAATCTAGGTATGAAAGAATTTAACAAATAAAAGAAACATTTTAAACCCACTTTTCTACACAACAATTCAGTCAAATAACAATATTTTGTCCACGACTATTTGATAATGTTAACATTTTACGTGTGCTTCTTCAAGTATAATGTCGTATTGAATAGATGAGGCTTTTACTTGATGTAGATCCATAGTAAATTATGAAATCAAACAATTTTATTTTGTTAAATCTACATTGTATTTAAACATAAAGTGACGCGTTTTGCTAACACAGTAGCTTTTTCAAAAAAATACATGTTTAAATACAATGTAGATTTAACAAAATAAAATTGTTTGATTTCATAACTTACTATGGATCTACATCAAGTAAAAGCCTCATCTATTCAATTTTATTTTGTTAAATCCACATTATATTTAACCTTAAATTTGTGACGCGTTTCGCTAACACAGTAGCTTTTTCAAATGAATGTAGGTATAATGAGAAATTTTCCGCACTTTACCAAGTCAGAGCCCTAAACCATCGGGTTATGAAGACTTTATATAATAGTATCAAGATGTTGTATACATACTGTAATGTTTTTCTTATTTATTTAAACAGTTTTTAACGTGGGATAAAATTATACACACACTATGGCTAATTAATATCGATTTATTAAAGAAACACTTACACACTATGATAAACTTAATTTATATACACACTACTTAATGTCTACTAATTTATTTACACTCGGTACAATAATTGTCCTAATTTATATTCAACACTATTTATATTCACTTCTGTTCACTCACTGTATACTGAAACTGTTTACCGATTCACTGTATACTGAACAACTTCTCGATTCACTCGAAAACCCGCTATATATACCTAGTCCCTCGAAACTCTAGAAATGTCGCGATAAACCATTGTATGGCCTGGTACATTTCTAGAAAAACTCTGGATATTACCTGCGAAAGAACGATCGCAATCATCGTTTGCGACAGGACCGGCTTCGGAACTAGTGAGTTCGTAACAATACATATGAATAGATCGTTTTATCAGTTTTTTGTCTAGTTTGTATGATGTATGCCAAAAGCAAAAGTGACGTTTTAAATAATTTATTGCTAATTACAAGAATTTCAATGACTATACTGGTTTACGATTGATATTACTAGAAAATATAATATGGAAAGTGAATCAGACAGTGAATTGAATACTTATTAAATATATAATTTGTTCAATAACATAAGAAGTAATAAGCTTCATAAATGTAATAAACTATAGTATTTTAGTTTGACACAAAAATTTATACCCAAACAGGTAATTCATAGTCGTGGACAAAATATAGTATTCTACTCGCATATAATGGCTATTATATACTCACGTGTTCATGTCCTTCGTGAATAATAGCTATCATTATATGCTTGTTGAATAATATACTATTTTATGATTATATAACTATGGAATGGTTCTTCAAACTTCAAATTCGAATGATCTTTTTGTAACTGGCTATTAATTCATAAAATATTTGATCAGAAATTTGCTAACTTCATCTTCAGGTTTGTGACGTATCTGTAGTGACAGTTACAAACATTTGGGAATTCACAAATTCCAGTTTTCTCCAGAAATATTCGGCTTAAAAATTTTTTGCAAAGAAGTACTAAAATATCAAAAATCGATATCGATTTAACACCCCATTAGAATGCTCCTGCATAAAGGGTGAGCGAATAGTGGAATCTAGTTAATATTTGATTTAGGTACACAGGTATACAATTTAGGTCCTTTGTATTCACAAGTAATTAGATTCTAGCTCTAATAACGGTTTTAGTGAATTTTGATTTTTAAGGTCTCTTTTATGGATTAAACCCAATTAGCTTTTTATAGGTTGAATGCCTCGATTTGTATTCGATAACCCAGTGCCCTATATTCTAGTTTATACTTACTTTTACGTAAATAAAACCACACAAATTGAAATACTTCGGTCATTAATCAGACTAGATAAGTAACATACAATACTTTGAAGCTGTCTCAACAAGAATGCCAAGAACCAGGTATACCAACAACCGCTGTCACCCGGGAAAACATCGAAACTTTACCTAAGCTGATCCAAGAAGATCGTCCTGTCACATTTTGTGAAATTGGAGCATCATTCATTGGGCATTTCAAGAAATTTCACATGAATCTGTAGAAAAATTAGCAAAGCCTCTGTTGACGGAAGAGCGGAAAGAAATTAGAGTCAAAAACGGCTGTTAGGATGTTCCAGGATGAACCAAGAGTTTTCAAAAAGTTGTTGGCGTCAAAGTTTTCAGTAACCAGAAGATGCAGTCAACGCCTTCTAAAACTTTCATGATTCCACAGTTCCAGACCTCCTTTAGAACCTTCTATACTTAACTGGTCCGTCATTTCATTACCTGCAATCTCCTCAAGTGCCGGTACCCATATGAAAGACCTTTTGTTGTCTCTTGTCGGCGTTTTAAAGTTTTAAGTGATTCTTTGCAGTTTTTACCAATCTACACCTAGATGTTGGATTACTGACAGCTTTAAGCAGAGCCTGGCTGTCAGTGAACGTTTTAATTTTGTCCGGTATATCCTCTTCTGATGTTTTCATTTACTCCGAAGATTCGCCTGCGTAGTACAGCCCAGTGTGGACTCTCTGAGTCTAAGAGAACATGGACTGACGTTTCGTCAGTTATGCCGCAACTCCTAGGTTGTAGAGGTGCTTCCTCACACATCAGTGCCCTGTTATGAGTCCTACTATCTTCCTCAACCTACTCCTTGGTAATTCAATAGCTGCCCTAGCGTGTACATCAGTCCATCCTTCAGTAGAAGTTTGGATTGTATAGGACCCTGCAGAGCATTCCAATGAGCGAGGTGCTGGTTCCTCAGCCACTTCCTCGTCTCCTTGTTTGTTTTGTTAGGCCCAGGGTCGGGCCCGTGCCGCAGAAAGGAGCTGCCGCACCTTCCGCAGCCAGTGCATCCGCCATTTCGTTGCCTTCAAAACCAGAGTGGACCGGAATCCATTCTAACCGCACTGCGTTCCGACTTGCAAGATCAGCAAGTCGTTCTCGACATTCGTCAGCAAGTCCTGAGTTGATGGTATATCCACTCAGGGCTTTAATTGCTGCCCGACTGTCGGAGTATATGGTTATGCGTCGATCCACATAACCTCTGTCTAGGTTTATCTGCGCACATTCCAAGATAGCGTATATCTCGGTCCGATATGCAAATACACCATCACCCAATGGTACACAGATTCGTGTCCTTGGTTTCCTAGAGTAAATTCCAGCCCCTGCTCTATCACCGGAGCATGAGCCATCTGTGTACCAGACGGTCCCATGAGGCTGTGTATTCCTCTCTTTTCCCCAGGATTCTCTATCCCGGATCATAGCCCTGTATGGGGTGGTTGCGAAGTAGTACTTGCGCAAGCACCACAAGAAAGAAGTATCAAAAAGAACAAAAATGACAGTCTGTAAAACCGTGTTTAAGCCAATTTTAACGTATAGGTGTGAAAGCTGGGTTCTTACGAAAGAGACAAAAAGAATATCACGAACAAAGTATCTGAGAGCAGTATTGGGAATCACAAGAAGGTACAAAATTCGAAATGATTATATAGGAGAACAGCTAGAAGTAGAACCACTGGGAAGAAGCATAGAAAGGAATCAGTTAAGGTGGTATGGCCACTTAGTGCGCATGAAAAACAAACAACAAGCAAAAATGATATGGAAAACAAAAGCATGTGGAAGGCGACCAAGGGGAAGACCACGAAAAACCTGGGATGATGCAGTAGCGGAAATCCTGAAAGAGCGTGGACTAAATCGGAAGGAGGCGAAGTTAAAGGCTGGAAATGACACCTTAGGGTACATTAAGGTTCTGATTATATATAATATACATGGTGTGCCATAAAAAAATTGGACTTTCATATCCCTTACCTTATTGAGACATCCTGTTTTCATCAATGTTATTTTTTTGCATGCAAATTATATAAAATCGTACCATAATATATTTTTCTGCATGATTCATTCATTTCATTTATCGACATAAATTTGATATCTCTGATTTGAGGTTTCCATGCTCCGACCACAACTTTCCTGCCCCCCCAGTTTATAAAAAATAGAAGAAAAGCCAACAGTTCACCTCATTCCCGCTTTTGTTTCATGTTATTAGATCAAGAGAACGGTCAACGAATCGGTTTCTTATACTGAAGAAAGTCACTTATTAAAAATACAAAAAGATAATATACACAACAATAGTATTTTTTTTCTTCTCTCTTTAGCACGTGTGAATCGGTGGGTATCCAAGTATGGCACGGTGTACATAGTTGCTTTTCCATTGTTTTAACGAGATCAGTCGGTTTTTCACGGGTGTCGACAGTGTTTCGGGAGTGCTTAAGGTTTCGGAAAATCCAGGTGAAAATTCGAAAGTAATGGTGATAACGTGTCAAGTGGATATGGGAATTTGGTGGCAATTACAATGTACTAAGTTGTTTTTTAGTGTCGAAATATTTTCGTGAATTGTTAAAAATTGTGTGGAATTGTATTGAATATTGAAATGATTTCCAAAATACAATGACAAACGGTACAAAAAACATATATACAGGGTGTCCCATACCGTAAATTAGAGGCATGATAGATCGTTAAGAAATATTTAAAATATCCGAATGCCACTTTTCTCTAACCTTCTTAGTTTGTGAGATACGGGCTGTTAAAAGGTAAAGGAGAAATCCACATTTCATTTCATATCTTCTCGGGGTATGGAAGTACAAATTTAAAAATTTTTGTCGATTATAGTCTCTTCAAAACACATCAACAGTATTAATTATGTCAAATTCTAATAAGCCAGTGGCGTGGTACGAAGGGTGGTAAACTTTTATTGTACCATATTTTCAAAACACCTTGTATTTAGACCTACAGACTTTTGTATGTAATTCTTTATTAAATTTCCTACATAAAAGGTACTCTGTTGAACTCGATAGAAAACTCCATTTTCAGGATTTTTTACTTTTTATTTATTATAAGCTGTTTTTTTTAAATAAATTTGTAGTACTTACTTGAAGATCACTTACAAATAATTAAATAATTTAAACACAAACATTTCTTATAGGTTTGTGATTCATAATTATTTAAGGGAAGATGAAGTATTGAGAAAATATTAACGACATACTACAAATTTATTGTTTAAAAACATTACAACATAAAAAATTATCTTACTGCAATAAAAAGTTGAAAATATTGAAAATGGAGTTTAACAAAGAGTACCTTGTATGTAAAATTTTGATGAAAATTGCAGACAATAGTCTTCAGCTCTCAATACAGAGTGTTTTAAAAATATATGGTATAATAAGAGTTTACGAAATCCTCGTACCACGCCAGAATCTGACGTAATCAATACTGTCGATGTGTTTTGAAGAGACAATAAGTTACAAAAATTTTCAAATTTTTCCTCTCATTCCCCGAGAAGATATAAAATAAAATGTGTATTTCTTGTACATCTTTTAAACAGCCTGTTTCTCACAAACTAAGAAGATTAAAGGAAAATTGCAGTGTGGTATTTTTAATATTTCCTAACGATCTATCATGCCTCTAATTTACGGTACTTATTTACGGGACACCCTGTATATATAGATATATTTGAAATTTGTATAAATTTGACATAAAAACAACAACATTTGTTTAAATTTGATCTAATGTTAACCACAGTTTATACAAAGTGACCCTGAACTCAATTTTTCAGTTTTTTTTTTGAGTAAAACTCTCCTCAGTTCCAAATGAGACATTCGGTACAACTAATTTGACAATTTAATTAACCTATTTCTTTAAAGTAAAAGTATTCAATTCGAGCTAATTTAATGAAAAGTTAACTCACTATTTAATAAAATATAATTATTATAATTTTGTCCAATTTTAACACTAATTTTACCAAGGAGGTAAATTTTAGGCTAATTAAATCGAAAATAATAGCAGCCACTTAAAGTAAATTGAATTTTCTTAGGGAAGTATTTCTCTAGTCATTTAATTTGTTTAATAATTGTTTATTTATTGCTTATAAATAATTCCGGGCTAATTATCAAAACACATTTGTATTATCGAACAATCAACAACTTTCTTAACAATTTCCAAAAAGTTTCAAGTCGATATTATGAAAATTTCTACTTCATTGATTTGATTACACCGGTAATCATCTGACATTTATTTACATGCGCTGTGTTCGAATCTCAACATATTTTTTTTAATCAAATCTAATTCATTTCTACAAGGTTTTTCCAAACTAATCTGTAATATTTTCATAGGCGATTCGTCATTGATTTTTAAGACCAGAAGTTTCTATAAATCTGTGTCATAAGTTTTATCGTTAATGATATACTGGGTGTTGACTTTTTCGTAATAACTGGGGGTTCTGACTAGGGTTGCCAACATTTTTTGGTATTTCTTTTTGTCAAGCTATACAAAATGTAGTATTTTACTAGGGGATAATGAAAAATAGACTATATTTTTTACTCATTTATTTTTTTATATAAACTATATTTATCTACGTTCGTGCCTTGCATTTTCGCAACTCGTGCGCAAAAGTATAACTTACGCACTTGTATCATAAATAACTATCTGTATCTGTAATCGTAAATAAAGTTTTTGTATTTTTGGGATGAGGTTTTGTCAATAAAATCACTTGAATCCTTTACTTTAGCAAATATTTCGTTTAGTAGATTTATTTTTGAATTTTATTACTGATTTAATAGTTTTCCAAGTATATTTAGAACTTCTAATATTGTCTCACAATCATTTAAAGAAACCTGTTTTAAATTAAACCCCCGTATTTTGCATAACCAATTAGTTTCAATAAAATAAAACCACTTACAAAAAAGTACTTAAACACCAAAAATCGTGCATATCAAAATTATTAAGCGAGTTCAAAATTTTACCGAATAAAAACAAACTAAAACAACATACTGCAAGCGCCAAATAAGATGGCGAGCGATTGCGCAGGTATAGACTCTCCCAACAAAATTACCATTGGATTACGATAAGCCCCTTGTCAGTCAGTGTCGTACAAAAATTATTCAGACAATACCAAATGCCAACAGAATTGGAGGACAACTAATGATACGCCTCTGTACAGATCATTTATACAGGGTGTACCAACGAATAGCGAATTCGGATTGGTTAAATTTTTTTATAAGCTTTTGATATAAGGTTTTGCCACGTTATACAGAGTCCTTCAAAAGATATGGACAAGTTTATGTGAAAATCGTAGGTAAATCAACGCTTTGTAGCTTGTTGTACGTTAAAGAAAAAAAAATGTATTTTGCCAAACAGAGTTTTGTAATATGATGCAATATCTCAGTATCCTATTAAATTTCAATTATATTCTTTCTTGTATACAGGGTGAACGGAAACTCGAACTTGTCATTTTATTTCTTATTTCAAATGGAACACCCTGTATTTTATAGCAAAAATAGAATCTTCGATTATGTAACTTTAATTTTTGTCAAGCATTCCCTATACCCAAAGTTTATAAAAACAGTTATTTTGTAATATTTTTTGTAAAATATAACTACTGACCTATTATGTGAAAGCATTAAACGTTGTATGTAACAAAAAATCCTAATTAATAATAAATTTTAATGAACAATTTATTCTAAGCAAAACTAGCCACCAAAAGTATAATCCCAACCGTAATATTAAACTAAAGGTTCAAAATGTTCACCGTTAACATCAATGCAATGTTGCAGAATAGTTCAAATGATTGACTAACATTTCTCAGCATATCAAAGCAGATCGAAATGCCGCACTAATTATCTCTTCCATGTCATCTCTAATAGCCGGGGATTTTATAAACTTATTTTTCACATGACTCGAAAAAAATAAATATACTTTTGTTAAATGGGCCCCCTCTTACAGCATTGCATTGATGTTAACGGTGACCACTTTGAACCTTCAGCTTAATATTACGGTTAGGATTATACTTTTGGTAGCTAGTTTTGTTTAGAATGAATTATTCATTAAAATTTATTATTAATTAGGATTTTTTGTTACATACAACGTTTATTGCTTTCACATAATAGGTCAATAATAATAGTTTACAATAAATATTACCTGATAACTCTGTTTTTATAAACTTTGGGTATAGGGAATGCTTGACAAAAATTAAAGTTACTTAATCGAAGATTCTATTTTTGCTATAAAATACAGGGTGTTCCATTTGAAAGAAGAAAGAAAATGACAGGTTCGAGTTTCCGTTCACTCTGTATATAAGAAAGAATATAATTGAAATTTAATAGGATACGGAGATATTGCATCATGTTACGAAACTCTGTTTGGCAAAATACATTTTTTTTCTTCAACGTACAACAAGTTGCAGAGCGTTGATTTACCTACGATTTTCACAAAAACTTGTCCTTATCTTTTGAAGGGCTCTGTATAACGTGGCAAAACCTCATATCAAAAGCTTCAAAAAAATGTAACCAATCCGAATTCGGTATAATATACAGGGGTTCCCATTTGAAAAATCATATGTTTGGTTTGTAACGGAGTTATGCAGCACTCTGTATAATTCGATATACTTTCATAATATGGACATTTAGCACATCTACTATTTTTGTTGATAACATTTTTTGATATCTCTTAAAATAACCCATATACCGAAGTTTGTCGTAAGATTGGTACACCCTGTATGTCTTGTAAGAGCTGTAGTGGGAGGTAACATTGAAAATGAGCTTGTGCGCATGGGGGCGGGCTCGCAGTCACGTTTGGCGATTGCAGTACCAAAGATAATGCTTATAACATAACCTAAGAACTCATCTGGCCAATGCCACTTTTGCCGATAAAAAATTATGACATTTGACATTATAAACGCTTTCTGGATCTTTAGTAACCCAGTCATACACTATGTCCCACGCAGGTTTAGTCTTTTTTGTATTTTCCTCTTTTCAGTGGGTGTCAGTGGGGCGCACAATAAAATTTAAGAAAATCCAAAACAAACGGACAAAGATAACAAAGGGAAGCAGGGGTAAACATTTCATCAACAGTATACAGGGTGTCCCAGGAGTTCGTACCAAAAACTTGGGAAAGACTAAAAATAATGATGGTATTTCATATAAAATTTTTCCTTCATGCCCTTCGTTAACGAACTATAGGGCTCTAAAGTTAGGAATGAAAATTGGCTTTTTATTTACAATTATCAAATGGCTGATTGTGAATTGGTAATATTTAAACTGTTAATAAACACCATAATTGCACACTTTTTGGCGTGATATACAAGTCTACAACATACTTGGTTACTCGTTTTTTCTAATCTGCTAATGTAATGTAGTTATTCATTTTTCAGGGTTTTGTTGATATTTTTACTTTTATTAAAGTAATGTTCGTTTTCAATAAAGTTCTTTATGGTTAAACAAAGTAAAAGTTTATATTTATAAATGTAGACTACACCAATTTATTAATAATTTGCTAATAATACAGGATGCTTCCTGTAATCGTACATTCAAAATAAATGTGAATGCGCCAATAGGTGTGTGTGCAGTGCGACATAAAATTGTCCGTACCTCTTAAACCGTTAATGTTATCGAGATGTCACAAGAGGACTTGATATCTCTAAAAATGTTCACAAAAGCCAATTATTGCATTTACAACTGAAAAAAGTTTTATTACAAAAAATGGCGCACCCACCATTTAATTTATTCGGTACCTGAGTTCACAAGTATGTTGTAGACTTGTATATCATGCCAAAAAGTGTGCAATTATGGTGTTTATTGACGGTTAAAATATTACCAATATCCAATCAGCCATTTGATAATTTCATTGTAAATAAAAAACCATTTTTCATTCTCAACTTTAGTTCGTTAACAAACCATCATTATTCTTAGCCTTTCTATCACCTCCCAAGTATTTGGTACGAACTCCTGGGACACCCTGTATAGTACGGAGTTCCGAAATACGTTGCAATACTATACATATATTATAGTACGGGTAACAAATATTTTTCTTCAGATTTCCTAACCTGCAAATTATAAACATTGTAATCCTCAACAACCCCTGTTATTATCTTTACCCTTTAACAAACTAGTGATCCACTCTGTATAACAAAGACACATTTTCAATTTTATATTATTAAAAGCTCTTTAATCTCGTCACAGCATGTGAATATTTGTCGGAGAAAATAATATTTTTTTCTACTACCGTGCGCTTTAACCCACTTTCCCGCACGCATTTTAGCTTTGAAAGTGTCACTTTCCCGCACTAGTGCGGGAAACACTTTCCCGCACGCATTTTAGCTTTGAAAGTGTCACTTTCCCGCACTAGTGCGGGAAAGTAAAATTATGCAAATTTTGACCTTATTAGATAGTTTTTTACTTCGGAAGTTAAAAATATTCTCATATTAGGTGAATAAATAGTCCATCAAATAAAATCAACATGTTTTCCAGCTTTTTGTTGCATTTTTAATTTTCTGAAAATATAAAATAATGAAAATATTTTGATATAACCTTGTAAATTCTTTAAAGTAGTGTCACAAAGCAACTATCAAACCACCCGGTTTTGATATAAGAAAAATATATCAAATGAAATTCTTTCATCTACAAATGACTTAAAATTGTTGCCGTCACCCTCATCGTCATCTTTATGTGACCTGCAAACGATGCCATCCTCATCAACGTCATTCACTCACCAGTTAACACCAAATAACTCCACTGGACCGGCAATTTTAAGTAATTCACAGAATGCAACAAATTGTGTTTCTAATATTAATATTTATAATAATAATTGTAATAATAATAATAATTTTTGGTCTAAGTTTTTTATACGTATGTTAAAATAAAATAAATTTTGAAAAATGGGTTGATATACTTTTTTGTATATACGGTCGTAGAAAAAATAATGTTCCTAACTCATGCGTAAAGTGTCTTTCCCGCCCTTGACCGCTTGCCCGAACTCCGCTTCGCGTCGTTCGGGTCAACTGCAGTCGCGTGCGGGAAAGTATCACTTTCCGCACTAGTTAGGAAAATAACTATTTTTACAATAAAAAAAATTACTTTATCTCTTTATATTTTATTTTTTTGCGGCTTTGTGTTTGAATCCCTTACTAGCTCTAAAACCAATTAAGGCGACCGATTAAACAGTGAAACAAAATAAAAGCCTTTCGCAGTGAACTTTTGGAAAAATGCGATCTAGGGGATGAGTTTTCTTCCCGCCCACGCCAACCGATGCGACCTATGCACCAGAATAAAAATACTTCTTTTTTCCATCATGGGATTTTCTTCTCTATTAGAAGGTAATGTTTTTATATGAAAAATTCAATGAGTGGATGTGTTTGTGAGTGTGTGGAATTAGGCTGTAAGCTAGTTTAATTGATGTTTTTTTTTTCGTTACAGTTGAAGTAAAATTTTCTTTTTCCACTACTAGCTGTGAAGTTGACAATGATTGCTTCTTCTAGCCATCTGAGAAATTGAATTTCTCTATTAGTGGTTAATAATTTTTTCTATTATTAACCTATGTCAATAATTAGTCCAGTAACTGAACACCTGAAAATATAGAAAGCTCCTGAAAAGTCGCTGAAGACTTTACTTTGGGCTTAATTTGCAGGTCACGGCAGGTGTTTTTAAACGAGAAAAAACTTAGCGCGATTGAGTTTACGGGAGGGGGGGAAAATGGCCCTCTAAACCCTGGAATATCTGGCTGAATATGCGAATTAGAGAATTTTTCTTCAGATAAAAAATAAAGATCGTCTTATTATCAGTAGTAATACCCCTAGGGTCTTGATAATACCGAGATAATTTTGTCACAGAGAATGCTGAAAGCGTGTTGCTTGATAATAGCCCAAGGCCGCAGGCCGAGGGCTATTATCTTTTAGCAACACGCTTGAAGGATTCTCTACGACAAAATTTTGAGTATTTATCAAGGCCCGAGGAGTATTCGATAAGATAATTTTTTACTTTGTAGATATCAAAAAATTGATTGTCAATCTGACGTTCAATAATTTTTAATACAAACTTTATTAGTTTTAATCAAAAATTATTCATTTTTATTTAAAACTACAGTTGTGAAAAGTACAATTGGTAAATTAATTGAATCGTTAGATGCAATAACAAATCTTTGCGACATTTTTAATCCAGTTGTCAGTTTGACGTTTAATTAATTTTTAATAAAAAATAAACACCAAACTGAAAACACCACAGGTATGGTATTTTCGCTGTAATACAGCGGTGATTGGATGAAATTTGACACATGACTTGAAATTAAGTAATTTGATTGGTTACTATATTCAGTAAAAAATTATCTACAAAAATGGTCCCAATCATTTTTCACAAAAATTCGATAGTTATCGAGATAATGAGACCTAATAGTCTCCTCATTTCAGCTGCTGCTGCTCTGCTTGTAGGAATTCTGCTGTCGCATTAACTTGTAAGCGGGCGAACGAATTGTTCCATAACTCTGCAAAGATTTGACATTTCCCGATGATTCAAAGTTCATCGCATTGGGAAGACCCGTATAGCTATTATTCCATGTGCTCGTTCGTACTTGACACAATATTTAAAAAAAAAGTTAGAATGTCATAAAATAATATTTAATAATTCATATCACACGTGTTACGTACAAAATTTTATCTACAACTGTTTATTAGTATTATTAACAGTAACTACATATATCATAAAAATTCAATTTAACGTATTTTTAATAATATCGACTGCAAACATCAGGTACTGTGTATCATATTCTGTGACCATAGCAACCAAGACAAACAAAGCTGTGGAAATAAAATAAGTTATATATAGTATCAAATTGTCAAAGTTGAATGAACAAAAATCTATAAAAATGAGTTCAAGCGACGACAATCTCCTTTCAGAAATTGAAAATGCAGCTTCCAATGTTATTTTGAATATTTAATTCTGGTATTGATATGTTTTCCTACGACCATATAGGAAATTAACATATATCGCACTCTCTACTCAGGCGGAAAGTTTCTCGTCATAGCTACGCGAACCGTGCGCTATGATATCACCCTAGTGTGATATCATATCGCACGGTTCGCATGAATTCGATTAATGTGGTTTTCTTATTTAAATTTACCACAAATATAGCACAAAACACAAAATATGTTCAAAAATTATTAAGATTCGCCAAATTTTGTGATAAAAAAAACAACAAGGAACAGCCGGAAGTCGAATCGCAGTCTACTCCAGCATTCTCCGAATTGTCATGACGCGGATAGCTGTCAAATGTTCTTATTTTGGGTATATCTATAGAATAGCTGTAGGAATTTAAAAAATCAAATTATAAAGAATTAAAATGTCTTCAGCGTTATTTTGAAAATATTTTGCACTACAAACTGAATATTTCAAAAATAATCATATTTTGTAGGTAGGTACAGTTATTGATGTTTTCAAATAAATTAAACAATCATATTTCGTAAATTTATCGCGTGATCGTAAAAAATATATACTAATTATAAAAGTGAAAAATAATAAAGTAGGCTTATGTCAAAGCATAGTTTTGTGAAGTGTAAGTGAAATATTTATTACATAAAAGTGTAAACGAATTATAATTGTGAGATAAACTTGAAATAAAAGTGTTAGTCTCGGTTTTTTATTATAATGAGAGTTGATGCTGATAGTAGCGAAAAACCTAAGGTACTTTTTAAATATTTATGGCCGTAGGAAATATAGTGTACATAACTCGTTGCAAAGTAAATTTCACTCATTTCATTTCCGCACTCACCGATGTCGACATTATTTTTTAAAAACCATTACATTAAACAATATTTGTTACAATTATCGCATGGTCGTAGGAAAAATAGTGTACATTACTTGTGCGAAAGTGATTTTTCACACTATTCTAGTTTCTGATTATCGCGCTAGTGCGGTAATGTATTCAAAAACGCACTAGTGCGGTAATATACGTCAAATCGTCAAAGTGTCAAATCGTACCCGTTACATGACAGTTGTAGATAAAATATTTTATTTCACATTTTACCAGAGATATGATCTACTGTAGATGGACCTTTATAAAATTTGACAACAAGGTTTTGCAGTCTTAAACTTCAAAATATCATTGATTGTCTGGTAAATTTTTTTTTGTTGTGTCAGATAGGGACCAAAAATTATTCAATAACTAATTAATCTTTACAATCTAGAACGCCACCGAAACGTCGAAATAAAAAATAAAAAACTATTATTGTGGTTTGATTCCCAAAAAAATAAGAGAAAAAAGAAAGAAATTATTTAAATTTT
>CAJUYH010006766.1:0-19218 GCA_910591685.1 Galerucella tenella
TATCGTCAAACATTTTCTTTATTACTTTTTCTTCGCATTCCAAAATCTATCCGGAATTGTTGTTTGTGTTATATGATTTGGAATGCTATTGTATCCTATGAGAATAAACTCAAGGTTAAACTTATTTCGAAACTGTATTTGCGTCGATTATTGTGTCTTTGCATTGAAATATAACTGAGGCTTTATTTTCAGTGTAACGACAGATCGACTGTTTTCCTTATTTTATGGGAGAAAAATAAGGTGGCATCCCTGTGTAAGAATAATCAGTGACTTGCGTGTAAAATATCATTATTGGGACAAACGATAAATAAGCGCAAGTTCACAATGTATATATACAAAATATTTATATACAAAAATGTTTTTGTAAATGAATAAATACTATAATACAATCTCTCTCTGCTCATATCGTCTCTCCCAACATTTATGGCTTTTCTTCGCTTCCTATGGGCATGCTATCGGACTCTCCCTACATTTATGGCTTTACTCGGCTTCGTATGGGCATGCTATAGGACTTAATATATTCACCGGGGAAGCCACTCCTGAGATCACGTGGCTGCTATTTTTATTGCATGTGTTACGTCAATAGAAAACACATATTTGTTATCTCTGGTCAAACCGAAAGTCATATCAAATCATGACGTTACCATTTACCCCCCCCCCCATACCCTAATGCTATGTATGAATTTTCAGATTTTTTGATCAGCCACTCCTGAGATCACGCGGCTTCTATGTTTTTCGTCACACAAATTCTATAAAATATGCATATTTCGTTCGAAAATGCATATAATTGGTATGTTACGACGAACGGAAACTCGAAACGAAATTTAACATAACAACTTATTGTTTCACAGATAACAAATACCTCATTATGTGTTCAGTTTTCACTGGGAGCAGTCGATAATTGATTGACTGCTCAAATGGTGTCAAGAGGGCACCAATAGTCAATTGCTCAATTTTGCAATGGTTGTCGCTCAATTTTGACGACTCATCACGGATGATTGTCGTCACCTATGCAAATGTGACTGTAGCGCCTTAAGGGCTGCGCTAACTCTTACTGTTGATTGGCTCAGGGCGCTGACTGTGAACTTGGCCTATTTTCTCACCAGATGACGACGGTGCAATATGTCAAATTCGCTTCCGCGTTCACGTCTCATCACTCACTCTCATTCAACGTGGACTATTCGTCAAAGGCGCACGCGACGTGTCTTTTGCTCGTCTCAAATTATTGAATAAGTAAAAAGTTGAGTTTTGTTTTGTGCTCAAGTAAAGTTCACGATACATTGTTCAGCTCAGCGAATCTCGCATCGTTAATAGTGTCTCAAATATTGTGCTGCTCAACCAATTTTGTATTGTATAAACTTAGAAGATTCGTAAGCTCTACATAATTGTACACCGCGTGGTGACGCCATTTGGGCAAGCCAAGAAAAATTTGTATGTAGCTCACCAATTATCTAATTAATCTCAACTAGTTGAAGATTTTTACTTCAACAGTATTGTGCTCGCATCAATCAGTAAATTGACTCAACCAATATTTAATTTGTTATTCTCATTGTAATTATCTTATTCAACGAATTTTTAATTTTAAGCTCATGCGTCGTTGACCGCGTGGCCTGCAACGACGATATATTAGCTTGTCAAATATCTCCCTTCCGCTTTTTTGCTCTTCATTCAATGCTTTATAAAAAGTGTTACAGTGATCGGATTTAGTTCAAATATGCGCCGTTTTGTTCGATAATCTGTTTCCATCTAGACGGCAACTTCATAATACCTCCCTCGTAGAAGCCCCCCTCCTTATTTGCGAAGAACTCCGACAGCCACTTTTCACAAGCCTCTTTTGAGTTCAACTTTACACCACCATGGGCGTTCGCCATGGACAGGAACAGGTGGTAATCACTTGGCGCTATGTCCGGGCTATATGGTGGATGCGATAAAACCTCCCATCCGAGCTCCCGTAGCTTCTGACGAGTCATCAACGAAGTGTGTGGTCTGGCGTTGTCCTGGTGGAACACTACACCCTTCCTGTTGGCCAATTCTGGACGCTTCTGGTCGATCGCCTGCTTCAAGCGGTCCAGTTGTTCGCAGTAGATGGTAGGATTAAGCGTCTGGCCATATGGGAGCAGCTCATAGTGGATGATTCCCTTCCAATCCCACCAAACACACAGTAAAACCTTCCTGGCCGTCAATCCCGGCTTGGCCACTGTTTGGGACGATTCACCGGCCTTCGACTACGACCGTTTTCGCTTGATATTGTCGTATGTGATCCATTTTTCGTCGCCAGTCACCATCCGCTTCAAGAATGGGTCGAGTTCGTTCTGTTTCAGCAGCATATCGCAGGCGTTGATTCGGTCCAGAAGGTTTTTTTGCGTCAAATCATGCGGCACCCAAACATCAAGCTTTTTTTTTGTATCCAGTCTTCTGCAGATGGTTTAAAATGGTTTGGTGACTAACTTCCATCTCTTGGGCGATGTCACGAGATGCCACATGCCGGTCTAACTCGATGTATTCCATGATTTGATCGGTATTTGTCGTCACAGGTTTTCCGCCTGCTGGCTTATCCATGGTGTCGTTTTCACCGGCTCTGAGTCGTCGAAACCATTCCTCTGCGGTTCGAAGTGATAGAGTACCATCCCCCGAAACACCATTAATCTCACGGAACATTTCTTTAGCGGATTTGCCTTTAACGAAGGAAAACTTTAAAATAGCCCGAATTTCGGCGTTAGTGAACTCTATGTTCACACGTCTATAACTGTTGAACGCAATATCCAAACTAATCATGCATAGCGTCGTTTTGAAGGATATGTCAAGACCTTTCAAATTATGTATAGTATTACCAGATACGAGCTCTGTAGCGCTTTGTACATAGCCGCGAAATTCAAAAGACAAAAAGGCGGAAGGGAGATATTTGATAACCTTATATTTAAGGCTATGCGTAGATCGCAGCAGAATAATCAAAGTAACATATATCGCAGAATAATATTTAAAGTAAAACGTACATCGGAAAATAATATTTAAAGTCAAACATACGCCGCAAAATAATAATTAACGTACAGCATATATCGCAGATCGATATTTAACGTAAAACATCTTTTGCCAAAAATGATATATAAAGTCAATAATATTGATCAAACGGATTCACATCTAAAAGTTTACATTGGTACTACGCAGCAAACCAATTGTGTCCTAAAAGAGAAAGTAGTGTGACGTCACTATTTCTCCCTTTGTATAAGTGCGCACGATGCAGCACGGTTTCTTGAGGTAAACAATGCCTGGCAATCCTCGCTCTGTTTCTCTCACATTCATTCAGTCATACAAGCGACGCGCACAAAACAATTCGTCGCGTACTCGCCAACAATGAATTAATTCGCCGATGAACACTGTCGCAACACAAAATTAAGATGAGAAGTTCTAACCCGTAAATGTTTTATTTGCCCGTGCGAACATGAATACGGCTCGTTATAATCTCCGCGCCCTTCGAGGCGCTAATTCGTCCTATGCGAACGTTCTCGAGGTGAGTAAATTCGCGATGCCACACTGCCCGAAATGAAGAATAGATAATTCGCTTACCAACGATGATTTCCACCTGGGATTTCTGTTAGCGACCCTGGAAATATTCGGCTGGCCCGGCGATGAATGCAGCGATTTCCCTCTGCCCTTCCTCCTTTCTTCCTCCGTCAGCGACGTCTTCAGCGTGGACTCATTCACTTCGTCTTGCCCTCAGCTTCACGATCGACTCTTTCTCTTTATTTCAACGTGGGCGCACAACTACTTCCCACCTCACGATTTTAAGCAAACTTTTCGGTACACTTGCGTCAACAACGGCAATCCAACGATTCTCCATCGCAATCCCAAGCGAACTGACTCATTTCGCCAGGGCTAGCGTCTCCTCGATCCTTTGTGACCCCCTTCCCTTAGGTCACGGCTTCAAGTTGATGGTAAAATCGCTGTCGATAGCCAATCGTTCATTGTCCTGGCTAAAATTTTCTACTCAATTGTCATGTCTTCCCGCACTGAGCACTAATTTCGCCCGAATTTGTCGCACTAAATATTATTAACGCGCGGCCCCCTTCGGGCTTTACATTCATCATTCACACATCAATTACATACCATTTCGTCTAAAACTCATGCATCCAGCATCCCAACCGCATTCTCTACATTCATTTCATAGTATCTCTCGGATCTTCGATCTAGAAAATCGACTTTATCGCTGTTAATTATTCCATAATTTTTCCCTCGTTGTCCTAGGCTATTGCAGGCGCCACAGCCCCGAACTCTTCTCGACTCCCTTCGATTTTCGTCGGGCTCCCGCTTGCTCCAGTCTTTCTTCGTCCCCTCCACTCTCGCTGTTGTCCGTTGTGATGTAGTCCCTTTGAACACATAAAATTTCCTCCCGCAGTCGATGTTTTCAGGGTTTCTATTTCTACCTCCTTGACTCATGGTTGATGTTTTCCGCGGTGATTGCTGACGCTCCCCATTTACGCATCGAGTATGTCTACTGCTGTGTAGCGTAGCCGCGTACGCCAGTCGAGGACCGAGATGACGTTTTCCACGTCACAACAACTTCCTCTCAGACTGGAGTATCGCCGGCGAGCGACCATCAACCCTCTATTTGTACATTGTGGCACGCAAACAAAAAAAATCATGCTTGAATTTATTTTCCGAGTCGCCCGTATTCATCTTCCCAAGAATCAAAGAGGTAATGGCCCATGTATATGCAATGGATCTTTTACCTGAAAGAAAATGTTTCATTAGACCAATCAATTCATTTCGGCGAGTGGCGGCGAACGGGACGCAACTTACTTTTAATGCCTCTCCGCCTTATCCCTACCTATCGACAACGTACAGCTAATGGTCGGGTAGGACATTCATCGTTTGGGATAACTGAATAAATTGTTACGTGGACATCCTTGTATTTAATTTACGAATCGTCCTCAGCGATTCGATTTTATTCACGGCCGTCTGGCTTACCAAAATACATTACTTTTAACTGACCTCCTGCGAGAGCGACCACTCGCGCCTCGACTACATACTTATGATTGCGAAGGCAACCCCGTGCTCTTCGACTTGACAGAAACAACCGAAAAAATTTTTTTTCTCATAATAGTGGTTGACACCACCTTGCGGTGCGAGAGCGCCGATACCGTACCGACTTTGACTTAACCTAGATAGACTCATGAAATGAACTATGGCCTCGTATGGCCCTCAACCGATTTTTAGCGAAAGGAAAAAAAAAATTCTCCAAAGCAAATGTTGAAATAATATATTGTTCAGTTTTCACTGGGAGCAGTCGATAATCATTGACTGCTCAACTGGTGTCAAGAGGGCACCAATAGACGATGCCTCAATTTGGCATAGTTACCGCTCAATTTTGACGAGTCACCACGGACGGTGGCCGTCACAAATGTAAATGGGGCTGTAGCGCCTTAAGGACTGCGCTAATTCTAAAGGCTGATTGGCTCAGGGCGCTGACCGTGAACTTGGCCTATTTGCTCACTAGATGACGACGGTGGAATAGGTCAAGTTCACTTCCGCGTTCACGTCCCATCAATCACTCTCACTCAATATGGAATAGTCATCAAAAGCGCACGCGACATTTTTCTCTCTGTTCGACTCACCGTTATTACAATAAGTTAAAGTTTTTCTCTGTGCTCAAGTGAAGCTCACAATTCATTGTACAACTCAGTGAAGCTCACTCATAACTAGCGACTCAATTTGTTTGTACTTCTCAAGTAATTGTATGAAATCAGTGTAAAAAAAATAAGACTCAACTCTCGACATAATTGTTAACCGCGTGGTGACGCCATTTGGGCAAGCCAAGCTCAACTTGTATCAAATTCATTGGTTTATCTCAGCGATCATTAAGTTATCACCATCAAGCTTCTAATTGTTTTGCTCTCGACACTATTTAGTATACGTCTCAACCAATATTTTTTATATTATTAGTATTTTTGTGACAAAATCGTGGAACTCAATCTCAAGCGTCGTTGACCGCGTGGTCGGCAACGACGATATATCTATATATATATATATTCTGCTTATCTCACTATTTTCTTTATCAATATTCATATTACATATTTTTTGCTAACTTTCCTCATCATTATTTATTCTCTCTTTTTTGTATTATTAACATTTCTTTAATTACTTTAGTGAATAAAATTACAAGTACGCTGTTGAGTGATTCCTGCGCACCAACATAAAATTCACCGAGCATTATCATATTAGCCAAGTCACTGTCCAATACTCCCTATAATACCAGCTACTCACGTATAATCTCAAACATATATGTATTTTTAATGTTAAATTTTTATAACTATATAGGCACATGGCAATGTTTGTCACAAGTTTTTTTTGGGGAAGTCCCAACAATTAGTGCGTAAGCCGTTGGAAGAATTTTTGGTCACGTATGGTTTTTTTTTCGCTCTCCTAGAATGAGCAATAAATTGTTCATGGTTTTTGGCCTGCGATCCATGCGGAGGTTGACCTAGGTGGTCACTTCTTCGACAATTCTAGAAGCGAGCAGTCGCTTGTCTCTACTTGTAATTTTCATTCTAATTTTATCAATAAAGTGCACAATAGTTATACTCTGAAATATATTCATTGAAGAATATCCAACAGGTTATGGGCCCAGCACGCTTCCACTGCGCCAGTGTGATTTATCAGTAATTGATTAAAATAAGAGACTTAGCCGAACATTATACGCGAGTGAAATTAGTATCGAAGTGTCGAATCTATATTGAAGTGGCAAAGTGATTGCTTATCATGTCCGATAAAGAGTATAATTTCGTTTTGCTAAACGAAACAAATTATACCATGTGGAAATTTGGTGTAACTCTCGCTCTGGGGTCAGCTGACCTCACGGGATATATAGTCGATACTGAAGATGAGCCAGACAAAGAGACAAAAAAAGAAGACTGGAAAAAGTGGAAGTGCAAGTCGATGAAAGCGATGAATATTATAGCAGGCTCGGTTTAAGTGCGGTTACAATCGTGCCTAGTGAATTGAACTACTCCAAAAGAAGTATGGAATGAACTCAAACATCGATTTGGTGAAATTGGTGAGGACGAAAAGCAAAGTGCGTGGCAAAAGTTTTATGATGTTCGTGTTGTCGACGGCGTAGATATTGCACAGCAGCTTGAATATTTCGAATGCGTTTGCAAGCAACTAGCCGATTCGGGTGACAAGCCATCTGAAAACGCGAAGCAATCGAAAATCTCGTGCAGCTTGCCAGTTAAATTTTCGCCATTTCGTATGGCATGGGAATGTACATCACCAGCTGATAGAAAAACGGACGCGCTGATAAGCCGGCTAATCCGCAAAGACAAGCGTTTGTGTGATACAGAAGAAAGTGTAGCATCTCTGGCGTTACAAACTCAAGCCTCAAGTGTTAAGAAAAATTAACAAATGCCAAACAAGTCACAAAAGTTTAACAATAAAAAACGGATTAAGAATCTGAAAAAACGGACAAAATGCGCGATTTGCAAAGAAAAAGGGCACTGGGCGCGGGGATGTCCGAGAAAAACTAGCAAAAACGATAACAACGTGACGGCAGAGTCGTCATATCTAGCCGAGGCATACATCAGCGATGTCAGTGTTTTTTATTCGAAAACAACCTCGAGTGACGAAGATCTTTGGCTGGCAGACTCAGGTGCTAGCGTGCACATGACTTATAGGCGAGAATTTTTTACTGAACTTGACGACTTGAACGACAGTCGCTTTGTTAAAATTGCAGATGATAAAGTCTTGCCTGCAAGCGGAAAAGGAACGGTGATGATTCGTGAGCATATCAATGGGAAAATAGTAGTCAGAAAACTGCGAAACGTTTTATTAGTGCCAGAACTCAGAAGAAATTTGTTTTCAATTGTGACGATAAACGATAAAAAGTTCTCGTTCCATGCGTATGAAACTCATTGTGAAGTGCGAGATCGAGATGGCCAACTCACTTCTCGCGGCGTGAGACACCGTGGACTATTTAAAATGAATCTTGAAGTTGAGATGCCTATTGTAAAGTGTAACGTAGCTGAATCGAAGCAAAACATGATAAAGCTCTGGCATGATAGACTCGGTCACGTGAATGTACGGTCAGTGATTAAAACAAGCAAATATCTAACGGACAGTGACTTTAGTGTTAAATAAGATAGTGATTCCTTTTGTGAATCGTGTATGATGGGTAAGCAAACTCGAAAAACCCATCCGTCAGTTAAAGTGTTTAATAATTTCAAGCCAGGCGAAAAGATACATACAGACGTGTGCGGGCCAATAAATGTAGAATCTCCGCGAGGCACGCGTTATTTTTTGTTGTTCAAAGATGAGTGCACAAGTTTGAGGAAAGTGTATTTTTCAAGACAAAAATCTGAAGTGTTTGACAAGTTCAAGGACTACGTAAATTTTGTGATAACTCAAACAGGAAACAAAATTAAAGTGTTAAAATCGGATAATGGGCCCGAGTACGTCTCTGAACAATTTGAGAACTATACAAAGGATCGTGGCATAATTCACGAATTTTCATCACCATATTTTCACGAACAAAACCGCCGCGCCGAGCGAGAAATGCGGACGATCGTGGAAAGTGCAAGGACAATGATGATTAATAGTGCAGTTGATGTGAAACTTTGGCCTGAGGCTATTAACACAGCGTGTTATACTTTAAATAGAGTCATAATGAAGCATGAGAAAAAATTAACGCCGTTTGAAAAATTTTTCAGTCGAAAACCGGGAATCAAGCACATGCGTGTGTTCGGTATAGATGCATACCTGAACACACCAAAAGAAAAACGTCGTAAACTCGATGCTAAAAGCGAAAAGCTAATTTTCGTTGGTTACGAAGGTGAATCGAAGAATTATAGACTCTGGGATAAAGAAATGCATAAAATCTATGTGAGCAGCGATGCTGATTTCAACGAAAAAGGACTGATAAATCGAGATCAGCAGAAAGAGAATGTTTATTATCATTCAGTCGATTTTGGTTTGGATTATGATGAATCTCAAGAAGATGAGAAAAATAATCAGCACGAACGAATCGACGAAAATCAGCAAGAAGATCAGCAAATCATCAATCCACTGGAAAATGAAGGTCGTCAGTTGCGCAACAGACATCAGCTTAATCCAATTGAACGTTATGGAGCACCATTGGCTTACTTGGTTGAGGCTATTCCGATCACATATGACGAGGCTATCTCAAGCCCAGACGCAGAAAAATGGCAAGAAGCAATAAGAGAAGAAAAGCAAGCGTTACTTGAAAGTGTTACCTGGATTGCCATACCTTTACCCAAAGGTAAACGAACGATAGGAAGCAAATGGGTGTTTGCAATAAAGAAAAAATCACATGATAATACAAACAGATACAAGGCACGACTTGTGGCCAAAGGTTTCTCACAGCGAGAAGGAATTGATTATTCTGAAACCTTTGCACCAGTAGTTCGCTACGAGTCAATAAGAATACTCTTGTCAATCACAGCAAAAGAAGACCTGGAGATCATAAAGTTCGATGTAAAAACCGCTTTCCTCTATGGCGACTTGGAAGAAGAAATATATCTGCGCCCACCTGATGGTTATCATGAAGAAAATAGCATTGTCTACGAGCTACAGCGAAGTTTATACGGGCTCAAGCAGTCACCACGCTGTTGGAATCAGAAGTTCGTGAAATTCTTGTGTGAGTTCAGGTTTAAAAATACACAAAGCGATAAGTGTGTTTTTGTTGGTGAAATTGAAAAACATAAAGTGTATTTGGGACTGTATGTTGACAATGAGTTAGTTATATCAAGCAGTGAAGTTGTAATTGATCAAGTGTTAACATATCTTAAGAGTATTTTTGATATTAAAGTTGATGAAGCGAATGAATTTGTTAGTATGGAGATCAAACGGGACCGAGTTAAACAAATAATTAAGATCAGCCAATCTAATTATATTGATAAGATTTGTAGTAAATACGGAATGACAAATGCAAACTCTGTGAGTGTTCCCGCAGAACCAGGACTGTTGTTAACAAAGGGTGTGAATGCACATGATGACACAGAGAGAATTCCTTATCGTGAAGCTATTGGCTCGCTTTTATTCGCAGCTGGAGTCAATCACGCGAGTCAATTTTTAAACTCTTATAATCAAGATCATTGGCAAGCTGTTAAACGAATTATTCGTTATCTGATAGGTACTCGCGAACATGGCATAATCCTAGGAGCTAGTGGGAGTACTGATCTCATAGGTTATACAGATGCAGATTATGCTGGATGCCTTGAAACTCGTAGATCCAGAAGCGGATTTGTATTTTTGTTGTATGGTGGGTCAATTTTCTGGTCTAGCCAACGACAAAACGTAGTTGCACTATCAACAGCCGAAGCTGAGTACATAGCACTGACACGCGGTACAAAAGAAGCAATTTCGCTGCGTCACATGCTGTTTGAGTTAGGATTGTCTGTGAAAACTGTACCGATTCATGTAGATAATCAGTCCGCCATTAAGTTAGCGAGCAACACAGAGTTCCACAAGCGCTCTAAACATATAGATGTAAGATTTCATTTTGTACGTGAGGTTGTAGGCCGTAAAAAAATGAAAAATTTCTATATTCAGTCTAAGGAGCAATTGGCTGATATTATTACGAAACCGTTACCAAAACAACAATTTTGTTATCTGCGTGAACTCTTGAATATACTGGACAGTCCAAAATAAGTGGGAGTGTTGAAATAATATATGTATTTTTAATGTTAAATTTTTATAACTATATAGGCACATGGCAATGTTTGTCACAAGTTTTTTTTGGGGTAGTCCCAACAATTAGTGCGTAAGCCGTTGGAAGAATTTTTGGTCAAATACGGTTTTTTTTTGCTCCCCTAGAATAAACAATAAATTGTTTATGGTTTTTGGCTTGCGAGCCATGCGGAGGTTGACCTAGGTGGTCACTTCTTCGACAATTCTAGAAGCGAGCAGTCGCTTGTCTCTACTTGTAATTTTCATTCTAATTTTATCAATAAAGTACACAATAGTTATACTCTGAAATATATTCATTGAAGCATATCCAACAGCAAAAAAAACCTTATTTGAGCGAGGAACAAAAATAACTTTTTAAATCGAACAAAGAAAAATTCTCGGTTAGCGAGAGAAAAATAAATTTTCTCTCTGCATCTTAGTGACGGCGAGGCGGTGGCGTGTATGGCTGGACCCCGACGAGCCCGTATTTCCCCGGATCACATCGTGGGCATACACCCACCACAACTCCATCCTCTACGCACCGTTGGCAGTAAATGCCCTGAGGCCGATCGCAGAACACGGCCGCGTGTCCTCGACGACCACAGTTAAAGCACCCTTCCTTGGGCTCTCGTGGTTAGCGGGGGTTCCGTCTCAGCGTAGCTACGAGCTTGGCCACGTTTCTCCTGATCTCCCTTTCCGTTGGCGAGTCTCCCGGAACCTCACGAAATTTCAACTCTTGTGCCATTCGTAGCGGTATTGGGCCCCGCGATGTTGATGGCTGGGGCGCGTATCGAATGGTTGGACCGAGAGTGGGGCGGACGGTTCTCATCTCCCGTGCCTCAGCTTGTTTTTGTTTCATTTCCTCTCTCAATACCTCCAGCTTCTCCACCTCGGCCTTCTTCCTTTGGGCTTCCGCCTCTTTCCTTTGGGCCTCCGCCTGCTATTCGTTAATGGTAGCGGTCGGTTCGGCTATACTTATTTCGAGTTGATCTTCGCCCAGGCCTATCTCCGGGTCTGCGGCGTCTCGCTGGTTCACGAGCTTTTATTAAATCCACAATATGGTGGCGACCACCGTTTTCACTATTCTCATCCACGAGGTCGCAGATCATCTCAGAAATCATTTTGCTAATCGTGTATATTGTGGTCGTATATTTACGAGCCAATTTCGCTGAAAACTTGTTTGCGCCAGACGACAGTACTCAAACTCTCCGACGTACTCGATCGCCGACTTTATAATTCATATCAATCCGGTATAAGTTATAATATTAGGCTTGGCGCTCATGCGCCTTCCCTAAATTATCGCTGACTATATCATAGACTTCTGTCAGTCGTTCCATTCGCGTTCGCCATTTCAAGGTGTTCGGCGGAGGTATATCGACCGCGCCTCCGATGATTTTTCGCATATACTTTGGCGCTCGCGGCTGCCTGCCGAAATTCAAAAAGGCTGGTGATAACCCCGTTGAGCTGTGCACCGCGGTGTTATATGCTGAACGAAATTCGGGGATATATAAGTCCCATTCACGATGATCATGCTCGATATATGCAATGATCATGGGTTTTATCACGCGATTCACGCACTCGACTGGATTCGCCTGAGGATGGTACGGTGGATTAAATGTGTGGCGAACACCCAAGGCGGTAGCCATCTCGATCATCAATTTATTTTTAAACTCCGTCCCGTTATCAGTGTGAATAACCTCAGGTGTTCCCCAGCGACACATGATTTTATCCTCGAATAATTTAATTATCGTCGCCGCATCCGCTTTCTTAATGGGAAATAATTCAATCCATTTTGTAAAAAGGTTTTGAAATATGAGCAAATACGCGGCTTTATTTTTGCCTAAGGGGAACGGCCTCATTAAATCCGCCGCGACGACTGACCACGGTACGTCCACCACGCGACAACCCATTTTCCCCGCTGGTGCACTCTGTGACACCTTCGCTGTCTGACACACCTCACATAACCGCACGAATTCGTCGACTTCGATAGACATGCCTGGCCAATAATAATCCAGCGCAATTCTATTGTATGTTTTCTCGATTCCTAAATGAGCGGCGTGTGGCTCCTCATGGTTTTGTTTCATAATCTCTTCTCTGAACCCTCGCGACGGTATAAACTTCCACTCGTCGAGATTCTCGATTACCTCGCCTGGCATTGACCCAGATCGTATACGATATAAATGATCGCCGATCACTTCCCATCCGCGCCACTTCGCATGACTTGTCCGCACATCATTCACTCGCCGTCGATACCATTCATCCGCTCGCTCTTCGCTAATCGCGTCGATCGCAATCTCATTTTCGGCAGGGTCGGGTAGTGACCGTGAGTCCGCTGCCTCATCGTCTGTACTCTCGTCATTTTTATACATACGCGACAGTGCGTCCGGCACCACGTCAAATTCCCCCGCGCGATGTATTATTTTAAAGTCGTATCCCTGCAGTCGCAGTGCCCAGCGGCCTACTCGTCCTGACGGATTTTCAAAATTATGCAGCCACCGTAAACTACTGTGATCTGTAATCACCGTGAAATAATAACCTTCGAGGTATCGCCTAAAGTGTTCGACGGACCAGATGACCGCTAAACATTCGCGATCCATTATATCGTAATTTCTTTCCGCTCGATTCAACACTCGACTTGCAAAGGCAATCACCCGCTCTATCTCGTCAATATTTTGCACTAACACTGCGCCGATCCCGCAACCGCTGACGTCAGTGTGTAACTCAAAAGGCAATGAGAAGTCCGGGCAGGCTAACACCGGCGCGATTGTAATTAATTCACGCAGTTTTTCGATCGCCTCATCTTGCTCTTCTCTCCATTCCCACGTTCTCTTTTTACTCGTGAGCCGCGTCAACGGCTCGGCAATCATCACAAAATCTGGGATGAAACGCCTATACCATGAGGCCATGCCTAAGAATGATCGTAACCGCTTCAGGTTAGTTGGTACGGGGAATGATTTTACCGGCTCGATTTTACTTTCGTCCACTCGCACACCCTGTCTGCTCACCAAAAATCCTAAATACTGCACCTCATCCTTACAAAATTTGCATTTCTCGGGATTTATCTTAAGTTCGCCGCTGCGAACTGATCGAACACGCGGCCGAGCCAATACATGTGTTCCTCGAAGGACTTTGTCGCAATAACAATGTCGTCTAAGTACGCGTGCATGTACGGTGAAAATTCCGGGGGAATTAACCGATTCACCATTCGTTGAAAAGCTGCCGGCGCACTCACTAACCCAAATGGCATTCCAATGAAGTGAAACAACCCCCGCCCCGCTACGACAAAACCTGTAAACTCGCGACTGTCTTTAGTTAATTTACATTGATGATACGCTTTCGACATATCAAAGGTCGTAGAAATAGATGCACGCGGCTATTCATCCAATACACCTAGCATGTGTCCTCAAAGGGTACGCATCTTTCTTCGTGACCGAATTTAATTTTCTAAAATCTAAACACATTCGCCACTTTATCTTACTTTGCTTGACCATCACAACCGGATTCACCCACGGAATATTCGAGCGCTCAACAATACCGTCCGCGAGCAATTGATCGAGTTGTTGTTGCATCTGTTCTTCCACAACTGGAGAGACAGGATAATTCTGTTGTCGTATTGGTTCGTCAACCAACACGTCAATTTTATGCTCCGTGAGGGTAGTAAATGTGCCACTACCAACCACAGATGGAAACTTCCGCGCTAACAACTCGTCCAATTGTTTTCTCTGATCGTCGCTGATCTCGCAAAGTGCCCCGGATTTGGTATTGACGGAAAAATCTAACGAATCTATTGCAAATCGCTCGCTCCACCCGGCCAACCACCACGACTCGGTAAACCCATCGATCCCAACCCCGAAAATACGCCAGACATCGATGCCCAAAATGATTTCGTGTCCGAGTTCCAGTATTACGTAAAGTCTACTGGTTCTTCAATGTCTTTAATTTTAAATGGTAACCGCACGATACCATCCACTCGAGATGTAACCCGCACGGCCATTGATACACGCAACGCCCGAGACGTATCGCAACTCGCGTTAAACTCATCCTTCCATTCATCTCGAATTTTCCTCACACACGAACGCATCACCCCTGGGTCAAATAACGCTCGTATCTTGACTGAACCTATCTCGATTGGAAGATGAATACGCGAACTTAACGACTCCTCCCTTCCTACCGCCACGATTTCCTCGGATCCGCAACTCACCCTCGCGTCCCGATAAATATTGACGAACGGCGTATCGATCCGCTCGTCAATCTGACTGCTGCTCGAGCAGCGAAACTTCCCGGTGTCAATTTCGTTTACGGTAGATGACCCCGCTTATGTATCGCCCGGCAATTCTATCTCTGTTCCCGGGCTTGGAATATTTGCACCTGACATTTCAGTAGTGGATTCTCGAGATATCCCGCTCGACGCTGATTCCTGTTCAATTATCTCCACTACTTTAATCCGATTGGCTATCGCGGCCAAATCTCCCGTCACTCATGTGACTTCAGCGCAACCCGCTAACTTGATCCTTCCAGCCTCTTCGGCAAATGCTATGGCTTGGATAATGTCCGACTCTTCCTCTCTGTCACTCACGCGCGCGATAGAGTTCGCTCGACTCGGGGTTCCTTCCACAGCAAGAGAGAGCGACGAACCCGTTACTTTCTCTCCCCTGCACCGTTTCCCGAGGTATTTCCCTTTTGGTTCTCAGCGGTCTTCTCGATGGCATCATTGACTGAGGAATCCGTGGCCTCATGCCCATCTGCTGAGCCGCTCCTATAGGTGTAATATTAGGATCCCCGTATGATCCTCTACTCGTAACGGGTGCAGGTAACCCCTGATTGACCTGCAACAACCTCGGGTCCATATCATCGTCATTGCTCCATCGCGTTTCTGGTTCAATAACCCGCTTCATTGCTCGAGAGGCACGATCTCTTACCACCTCCATCCCACCCACAGTACTCGCGCCCACCCCATGTAAAAGACGGCTCAATTGTTCCACCGTTAACTCCATGGTCCACGCATCTGCAATCAGAATCGGGTTACCGTCTCCCCCCGTCGCGGTGTCATCTTGATCTCGCGAGAATGCTATAGTTTTCTCCGCGCCTCTTTTGGACGGTGGCGGTGTTCGTATTGGGCCCATCTCTTTATATGTAACTATTAAAAAAAACTCAACCCAACCTCTCTGCCACAAAACACAGAATTAACAACAAAATTGAGGACACACAACTCCAAAAGTTGCGTCTCCCAGACAAAAGTCGTAAGTTCTTAACCACAGTAACGTAACGAACAAACGAGGAATACTTTCTCAGAAGAAAGAAAAAGAAAAAAAAATCGTAGATTTTTAAAGAAAAAAAACAATTAATTTGGTATTCAGTTACTTCTTAGTAAACACGGGAATGTCTCCCGATCAAATTCTGACTGGTCCACGCGATGACTTGGACTGGATTCCGATAAATAAACAAAAAAAATGTAATTCAATTTTTTTCCAAAAGAAACGAAAACAACTTCCTCCCTCCAATACATATTGAAAGTTATTCGCTGTCTAGCTACACGAGCTATTTACCAAACACAAAAAAAATCCAAACAAAATTACTCGATCGTCGTATAATATTATCGTTTCAACCTGAAAATGTAAACAACGTTGCGGTAGCCAAGCTACTCGTAGTAACAGTGATAATTTCAGTACAATACTCAAGTGAAAAATTCTCAGAATTCTCTATGCGAACGCACAGCGCGCTATTGTCCGTGCGACACAGCAGCGAAAGAATTCGACCAACAATAGTTTATTTTGGACACTCGATATCCATTCAATTACCTATCGCTACGTTGTCTTCGCTCCATACTCGAACTTCTCATCAACAATTTTTTACTTTTCATCACTTAGTGATAAGAAAGTATTGGTTTCGTCCGATTTGAAAACGTCAAAATAACGCATGTAATCGCATTTTTCAACAATAATAATTGGAATAACGGATAAAAAAACTTAATATTAATGTTCAATGAATTGCCTCCTTGAATAATTTAAAAAAAAATTTCATGTTTTTGAAGGTTATATAGATGAAAAACGTGTTTTTCAGCGGGCGGATGGACGAATATTTTATTTATATAGTGGGAGTATCTCGAAAACTGCTAGAGCAAACAAATTGAAAATTTATAAGGAGGTAATTGTTATCGAGCAAACAATAAATTGTTATTTAAAATTTTGTTTCGACTTCCCGTTCGCCGTAAAATAACAATTTTATGCGTTTTCGAACGAAATATGCATATTCTATAGAATTTATGTGACGAAAAACATAGAAGCCACGTGATCTCAGGAGTGGCTGGTCCAAGAGATCTGAAAATTCGTACATAGCATTAGGGTATCGGGGGGGTTATAAATGGTGACGTCATAATTCGATATGACATTCAGTTTGACCGGAGATAACAAATACGTGTTTTTTATTGAGGTAACACATGCAATAAAAATAGAAGCCACGTGATCTCAGGAGTGGCTTGATAAAAAAGTCTGAAACTTTGGCCATAGCATAAGAATGTTCGGGGGATGATGAGTTGCTATGTCTCATTTCGATCGGACGTTTATGTCGTGAGAAAATGACGTTTATATCTATTGTGGGCCAATTACATATGAAAGTACGTACATTGCATTCTGATGACGCGTAACGCGTCACCGATCTCAACAAACCTTGCTAGAGTTTTGTACTTCCGAGAATCCCTTTGCATCGATGAAAATACCAAAACAGGCACATGACCATTTAAGTAACCCAATAATTTAATTCGAACACTCGTTTATTTGGATCGCAAATTTTTATAAATTAAAAAATTCAATTATGGTATTATTATTTAAATGATTTATACGATCAAACAACAATAGTGATGAAAAGTACCGGGCAAGTCTACTTGCCTAAATTTTATTCAATGAATTTATTCGTACCGACAACATTCACTCACTCACACAATACCCTATCTCTCGTGGTTTATTCCACCCAACTGATCGAGCCTTACGTTGGGCGCCAAAAATTATGACGGAGAATCCGAGAGCGAATCCCTCACAATTATATTGCAGCTCCAACCACGGGAAATAACAAACAAAAAAATGATCCTTGGTTCCTCGGGGAACAAAATTAGTTGTTGGGCGCCAGGTCCACCTATGGGACCACGATTCCACTCGCGACCAATATCGAAGCGGAATGAAAACAAAAAAAAACTCGCAGCGAAATGCAAAGATGCACAGGTCGGCTATTTCTCAGCACGCGGAGGCGGCTGGATTCACGTAGTTGGGCAACCTAGGGGAAAATGGAAAAACCAGGGTGTCTCAGCAGTAATAAAAAATCTTGATTAAGTAATGATCACGGTGCTTGTTTATTATATAGTGAATGAAATTGACGTGATCTCGAATAACATCAGCAAGATTTGAATAATAAGAATAATAATCGATTGCCTCGAACATACAAGAAATATAGCAACAATAACAATGAACTCGAAATGAAATACAAAAAAAATAAACATGAAATTCGATTCGAAGTATAGCGCTCAAGGCCAATACTCTAATAGACTGGGATACAACGTTAACTTAAATCCTATGTTGAAAAATAATAATTAAATCAAATCGTCTTGAAAAGTCGCATTTGAGTTATTGTATATCGGAGGATAACAATCAAATTGAATCGTATTTCGAAAATCACATTTGAATTATTATATATTGGAAAATAGAATTAAAGTAAAGCAAACTTTGAAAGTAGCAATTGAATTAAATCATACATTGAAAAGAACATTCAAATTGAATCATATTCCGACAATAACATTTGAATTAAATCAGATTTTGAAAATAACATTCGAATTAAATCGTCTATTGGAAAATAATATCTAAATTAAATCATATTTTGAACACAACATTTAACTCAAATCATCTATCGAAAAGAACATTTAAATTAAACCATATTGTGAAAGTAACATTCCAATTCAAGCAAATGTTACACAAGAATGTCCAAACCAAAGAACGTATCGAACAATAATATTCAACGTGAAGCGTCTGGCAACATAATGTTTAACGGAATGCGTAGATCGCAGCAGAAAAATCAAAGTAACATATATCGCAAAATAATATTTGAAGTAAAACGTACATCGGAAAATAATATTTAAAGTCAAACATACGCTGCAAAATAATAAATAACGTACAACATATATCGTAGACCGATATTTAACGTAAAACATCTATTGCCAAAAATGATATATAAAGTCAATAATATTGATCAAACGGATTCACATCTAAAAGTTTACATTGGTACTACGCAGCAAACCAATTGTATCCCAAAAGAGAAAGTAGTGTGACGTCACTATTTCTCCCTTTGTATAAGTGCGCACGATGCAGCACGGTTTCTTGCGGCGAACAATGCCTGGCGATCCTCGCTCTGTCTCTTTCACACTCACTCAGTCATACAAGCGACGTGCACGAAACAATTCGTCGCGTACTCGCCAACAATGAATTGATTCGACGATGAACACTGTCGCAACACAAAATTAAGATGAGAAGTTCTAACCCGTAAATGTTTTATTTGCCC
>CAJUYH010006767.1:0-19216 GCA_910591685.1 Galerucella tenella
GTAGAAGTTCATATTCATCTGACGTTAAATTTCCTTCGATAAAGAATGGCCCAAAATTACAGCATTCTACATTTAAACATTTAAATTTCTCCAAATCTACATATTTTTCACTGTTTTAAGTATTTAAACCTTCTATTCTATTTCAAAAAATACAAAAAACATGGAAATTCATAATTGAGTATTTAAAAGGGTAGTGCTAACATAAGAAGAACTTTACTATGTTGAAATGCGATTTTCCGGAAAATCGTCGGTTGAAAATGTTTTGTTTTTGTGTTTCGCTTCCATTGTTTAAATTATAAATACCTATACAGAAATATCTTCTGTACGTTCCTTGTGACATTACTTATTCTTTTTTCTCGTATTTTTTTGTGAATCAAACCACAATAATGTTGAATAGATGAGGCTTTTACTTGATGTAGATCCACAGTAAATTATGAAATCAAACAATTTTATTTTGTTAAATCTACATTATATTGAAGCTTAAAGTTGCACTGTATAAATTGAAAATTTCTGGTTATACCCCCATTCGTTTGAAAAAGCTACTGTGTTAGCGAAACGCGTCATAACTTTAAGGTTAAATATAATGTAGATTTGACAAAATAAAATTGTTTGATTTCATAATTCACAATAATGTTTTTATATTTTTTATTTCGACGTTTCGGTAGCGTTCCAGCTACCGTTCTCAAGATTAATTAATAATTAAATAATTTTTGGTCCCTATCTGACACAATTAAAAAAATTTGACAACTAGACAATCAATAATATTTTGAAGTTTAAGACTACAAAACTTTGATGTCACATTTTATTAAGGTCCATTCATAGTAGATCACACCTCTGGTAAAATGTGAAATAAAATATTTTATTTTATGACATTCTAACGATATGATAGTCTACTAGAATTGGAATCCAGTGAAGTGCACGTTCCAGGAATTGGGATTGCGCTTTTTTTCGCTTATTTTGGAAATGTTGTTAATAAAACGCGTTTGATTCCCAAAAAAATGAGAGAAAAAAGAATACAGAAATACTTCCAAATCAAAATTTGTAGGCGATGCATTTATCTACAAATTTTGGATGAAAACTTTTTCTGTAAATTAAAAAGTTTACGAGATAAAATGAATTTCGGTGGCAGTCAATTCGTGGTTACGCGCGAAAGGCCCGTGAGACAATTTTATTTACCGCTCGACTTAAAAGTTAATAATTTTTGTTTATAACATTCTGAAAAAATAAATAAAATCATTTAAAATGTAGGGAAAGATCTCAACTTCCAGATAGAAATACTTTCAAATCTAAAAAAGGAGATTTTCCCACTGTAAAATCAGCTTATTTATCATAAAACCAGAGGTAAACCGTTAATGAAGAGTTGTAATTTCTATTTACTTAATACTTATCCCAGCAAAAACTCCTTTCGGATTTAGCATTGAACATGAGCATAAAACATTATCATTATAAAAGCAAAGCCATCAATATTTAGAATTTTGAAGAAATGCATCTTAAAAATCTGTTTCTTTTTAATGCTTAATTTTACTTGTTTTTTCAAAACTTTATTCAATTTTATATTTTTAAGAAATTAATATAATTCACTGAACTAGCACTAAACACTTTAAAGCATATACTTTCGAAACTACTATACAGTTTTTCCATAAATATGAAATATTTTAAATAATAGACAATTATTTACAATAAATACTTAAAATCAGCGAACCTTCGATAACTTTTTACAGTGTGAAAGATATTATCTAAAAATTTGTGAACTTTATAATGAACCTATTTAGAAGTGATCGCGATACAAAAGAACACACCTTTAGCACAGGTAAGAAAGAGAAGGGAGAACAAATAGAGGTGAAAAAGCAGGTGAGAGAGCGGCTTATACGCGCCGCCGCGTAATAACAACAATAATAATGAAATATTAACAACAAAAATATTTAACAAATTACATTAAAAATAGAGGCTGTTATTAAAACAATAATGAAAATAAAGTGGGGTCAAAAAATGAAGTTCACGTGGAAAATCGTATGTATCTTTGTGAAAAATGCAGAAACAAAAAAAAGTTTCCAATAAAGTTTAGGGATTGCGCCATAATCTTTAAAGTACGCTATGTTATATAATTTAAATTTTCCACTTATTGATGTTAATTAGAGGAATTTGGTAAAAAAACGATTTCTTAGTAGAGGTTTAGGTACGTGGAAAATCGTTGATAACACATTAAAAAATTTTCAAAAAAGCTTTTAATGTAATGTATTTGTAGATACCCCATTTTAGAACACATTTCATATAACATTTTTTTCTAAATGTCATTTTTTATTTACTATCGTAAAATTAAAAACATGAAAGTTGATGTTACCACTAGGGAAATTTCGTATATTTTAAAAACTAATGCAGATACAAAAAAATGTTCAGACAAATTTTATAGATACAAGATAAGACAACTAAAAAATGGAAAAGCACCAGGATATGATAAGATTACGGCTGAAATGATCAAAAACTTGGGAGAAATAGGATTTCAAAGTATACTCACTATACTAAATAAAGCTTGGAAAAATGAAAAATACCGGACGAATGGGAAATAGCATTAATAACACCGATACACAAGAAAGGAGTCCCAAAAAATTGTAATAACTATTGAGGAATAACGTTACTGAACACTATTATGGAAATATTTGAACAAATAATAAACAATAGACTAACGGATACTAGAACCACATTTATCAGAAGCACAAAGCGGGTTTAGACCTGGAAGGAGCACTCAGGATCATATTTTCACGATCAAGCAATTAACAGAAAAACGTCATTTGCGAAATGAAAATCTATATCTATAACATTCATAGATCTTGAAAAAGCTTTCAACACAGTACCCAGAGTAAAAGTTTAGAGCGGCCTGAAAGAAAGAGGAGTACACAACAAAATAATAAGAATTATTCAAACCCTATATAAAACAAATATCAATTATGTAAAACGAAATAACACTAAATCAGAGGGATTCAAAGCAGAGATGGGATTAAGACAAGGTAGAGGACTAAGCCCAACACTATTCAACGAACATATGGATAATATAATCAAGAAATGTGAAAGTGAAGTAAAAAAGCTGTTTGTAGGATATAAAAATTTAGAAAAAGTCGAAATATCGTACGGAGTTTTTGCAGACGACGTCGTAATGATAGCAGATACTGAGGAACAACTTGAAAATAAATACTACTAGAAAAAATGTTGATAATAGGAGACCAAAATACGAAAACTGATATTTAAATAGACAATATAAAAATCGAACAAGTCGAAGAATTCAAATACCTTGGAGTACCACTAGAACAAACTGGAAAACAGGAAGCTGAAATCAACGAGAGAATAAGCAAGACAATAAAACTATATTATGCCATGAATCGAAAATTCATCAATAAAAAAGAGATTTCAAATCAAACAAAAATCAAAGTATTTAAAACCATATACAGACCAATACCTACTAACGTATGAATGCGAATCGTGGAATCTCTCAAATACACATAAAAGTAAGATACAAGCCGTTGAAATGAAATATTTGAGACGTATAATAGGAGCTACTAGGAAAGACAGAACTAGAAACACACATATCAGAAAAGATTTAGGGGTAGAACCTATAGTACAACTTATAGAACAGAGACAATTAAGTTGGTGGGGACATATACAACGAATGAATAATAACAGACAAGTGAAACGTGTATACGAAGCGAAATCGCAGATTAAAAGGAGGAGAGGCAGACCAAGACAAACATGGAATACAGTGATGGGTAACATATTACAACATAGAAGCACGACATGGAGAGAAGCATCAACTTTAGCAAAAGATAGAAAAACATGGAAAAAATTTGTTGATGAAATCTAAAATGTAAATCCGACACCTTTATGGTATAAGGATACAATGATTATATATGTATTATACTCAAATGCAGTCTCATCATGTGGGTCATACGATTCAACAAAGACATACCTACTCCCCGTTTTTGTTTCCTTTTATTGCGTTTAATCATAACTTCCAAATAAAATCCGTAAGATGAATGCAATTTTGACGAAAGAAAAAAGGATGTGTATTGAGTTTCCAGCGAGTTATGTCACTTTGACAATTATGAATAATAAGAAGCAATTTTCCGGTATTTTGCATTCTCTAGCAATAAAAAATGGTACTTAACCTGATAGATTATTTCGAGTATGCATGAAAAAGTGGAAATTCGTCAACCAGTGTGCAGGAAACATCAACCATCATTATTTGTTCCGTCTATATTTGTAATCTCACATTTTGCTAACCTCTGTGTCTTTTGATTTGATACATATGTGAGCGCTTTTGACCATAGCTACAATTTTGGATTCGAACATTTTTATTTTCTTTATTATTTAATTAATTAGAGTGAAAAAAAAAATTCACTCAACGATTATCCGGAAAATCGCATGCCTAGCATCGTGAGGGCGAGTTGTACAATAAACAGTTATCTCTTAAGCTTATTTTATTGTTTACTTTTCGTTGTGCAATTTCTGGTTAACGCAAACTAGAATTTTAAAAATGACATATTTCAACCGGACAAAATTTAAGAGTTAAAACTTAACCCGGTAGATGCAACCTCACAAAATTGTTATTTTTTAATAGTACCCACCGACCACGTATGGAAATGAATGCTTTCGGAGAGGATAGCTTAGGTACTAGTAGGAGATAGTGGATATGGTATGAGCCGTTATCTTTTAACTCCTGCACAAAATCTATACAATGAATTTCAAATCAGAACCAGAAACCCTATAAAAATATGCTTTGGCGTTTTAAAAACAAGATTCCCTGTTTTGGTAGTAGGCAGAAGATTGAACTTACCAAAAGTTGAGAAAAATCGTTGTAACAACTGCAATTTTACACAACATAGCCATTAATTGTAAAGACCACATGCCCCCTCCCTGTCAATCCTGAAGTCGAAGCTGCCATAAACGTTTTAGTAAACATTAATATTGATGAACATGGAGACCACAGAATTAGTGACCATGGAATAACTCGACAACTTTCAATACATGATTATCTCCAGCACTTCTTGCAAATAAACCATTTTTTTCAATGAAAAATGCAGATTTAGTTCCTGAAGTTACAGGCCATTTAATATAATAAATTAAACTACTCATTGATAGCACTATTTATTTATTAATATCTGGCTCACCCAAAGATATAGGTAATTAATATTTTAGCGTTAAGCACCAATCCACCAACAACAATAGTTATTTTCCTAACAAGTGCGGAAAGTGATACTTTCCCGCACGCGACTGCAGTTGACCCGAACGACGCGGAGCGGAGTTCGGGCAAGCGGTCAAGGGCGGGAAAGACACCTTACGCATGAGTTGGGAACATTATTTTTTCTACAACCGTATATTTATACAAAAAAGTATACCAACCCATTTTTCAAAAATTATTTTATTTCAACATACATATACAGAACATTAACTAAAAACTACTAATTATTATGAATATTCATATTAAAAACATAATTTGTTGCATTTTGAAAATTACTTAAAATTGCCGGTCCAGTGAAGTTATTTGGTGCTAACTGGTTCGGTTGCAAGTCGCATAAAGATGACGATGACGGTGTCGGAAACGGTTTTAAGTCATTTTTAGATGAAATAATTTTATTTGATATAGATATTTCGTAAAAATTTATTCACCTGTTGTAACAATAGTTATAACTTCCGAAGTAAAAAACTATATAACAAGGTCAAAATTTGCATAAATTAACTTTCCCGCACTAATGCGGGAAAGTGACACTTTCAAAACTAAAATGCGTGCGGGAAAATGGGTTAAAACGCACGGTCGTAGAAAAAAATATTTTATCAACTTTGTCTCTAGGCTATTTCTCTTCTTTTCCCATCTATGCGCCTCTGGAATGTCAATCATTTGACCTACTCCGCTACCAACGCCAGAAGTCGATTAGTAAACGGCCTTGGTGTATGACATTGTATAACAAAAACGAAGGTCTAGTTAAAATTTAGACGGCTGTTAATTCGACTCCATTTAGGAGAGCTTTTCTACAACTCGCCCTCATGTTAATCACAACACTTTCAAATACCCAATTTTGAATTTTATTTTTTTGTATTTTTTGTAGCAATTTACGGATATTTAGTTTACTTTGACTGGGCTATTAGATAAAAGGACTAGCCCTATTTCCTTGACTTGGAATCCCAGTCCCTTCTATTGTTTTGGAACCATCTGTGTACCATTTAATGGTATTCTTTCTAAATCTGGTTGTTCTTATTAAAAAAAAAACTGTTTCTTACAACTAAAAAATAATTTCTAGGGAGTACAGTAATCGTGAAACCCCAATTGAAATATAGCAAAGAAGAATTCACCTCAGTAATGCAATCTCTAAAAGCAGCCGAAGATTTCCATCGACAAAACAAACTAATGGAAGAAAGTGACACTCTCTTAAAATTAGCAATCACGTTCGCATTCCAAGACATGGACGACTGGTGGTGGTTGGGAGAACAATTGCTATTACAATTAATAAAAACCTCGTCAGCATATTCCGCGGAAATAGGAGGTAAATTCGAAGCGTTTAGCAGATACACCTACGGACGATACTTATTAGAAAAACTCAAGGAATTCAAAAACGCTTCGACGCAATTAAAAATATCTAGACTTTTAGCACAAGGAAAAGGATGGTCTTGTAAAAGTTATTTTCCCGAATTAAGAGGCACTTTGTTCATGCAATGCAACCACGGAATCTACGATTGTATGGCAAAAGAAGTCAAGTTTTACATGAGCAATCTGGATTACGCTAAAGCTATAATTCTAGCCGACCAAGCGCGTAAAAGAGCCGCCGAAGCTTGTTATAGAAACGGCGAAACGCAAGCTTTAGTATTGAGAGGAATATGCGAAATGGAAACTGATCATATTAAATCAGCCATCAGTTCGCTTTTAAGAGCTTATAATATTCAAGAACGGTTAGTAGTATAATTTTTCCCTACTTCTTCTTCTTAGTCCAGTAAATAAAGGGACAATGCTCCTGAAAAGTCCCTATAGACTTCACTTTGGGCTCAACTTGTAGGTCACGGCAGGTGTTTTAAAACGAGAAAAAACTTAACGCGATTGAGTTTACAGAAGGGGAGGGAAATTGCCCCCTAAACCCTGGAAAACAAGTTTCTCGCTAATATCTTTCTAAATATGCGAGTTAGAGAATTTTGAAGATCATCTTTTTATCTACAAAAATGGTTCTCATCATTTCTTTCGAAAATTCGATAGTTATCGAGATAATAAGACCTAAAAGTCTCCTAATTTCCGCTGCAACTCTGCCTGTATAGTCCAGTAACTGAAGGGGCAAACCTATCAATATATTTGCACAATAATTTTTTTTGGCTTGATTTGTAGGTCTTGACAGGTACTTCAAAGGGAGAAAAAGTTCTCCAAGATTGCCCCTTGGCTAAGGGCCCAAAATGGCCCCTAACGCCCCCCAAAAACTATTTCCCGCCATTATCTCCCGAAATATGTAATTTGGACAATTTTTGTTGAGGTTAAAAGGGAAGGTCGTTAAATTATCTACAAAAATGGTCCTTATCATTTTTTTCGAGAATTCAATAGTTTTCGATAATAATCAAGTGTGTTAATGATTATCGAAATACAAATCTCTTCGATTTTGAGAAACAAATTGTTGTTTGGAAACAGCACGAGCGCATAAGCGCGAGTGTGGTTTCCTAAAACAACAATTTGTTTCGAAAAAGAGAAGAAATTTTCGATAATCATTAATTACACGAGTTGTATTTGTCAAGATTATTTCTTGATACAATGATTCCGACGTTTCTTTAATAATTTGACATTTTCTGTCAGTCACTAGATTCTAAATATCGAATAAAACAACTAATGACAACGCGAAACACACAGATAGAAAATTGCATGTATCCAATCAGGTGCCGAAATACAAAATCGAAAACATGGTGTTTTCATATATCAATCCTCATATTTAAACCAATCGAAGGCGCGTATTTTGTATTGAGTGAAATAATCGAGATAATCGCATCCAAACGTCCCCTCGCTTACGCGGCTGCACTACCTCTAGAAATACTACCGTCTATAAAATTAACTTGTAAACCGGCGGACAAATTCTTCCAGAACTCGGTCAAAAATTAATATTTTTCGATGATTTTAAGTTCATTGTAATGAGAATATCCGTAGGTATCAATATGTGTACCTTAAACCCCGTTCTCGCCCGTCGAGGACATTGCAAAAAATGGCAAATGTTATTTTTCCCCAATATTTTGGCCTCTTCCATTGAATCATTGATATTTTATGTATTTTAAATGGTTTATCGTCCCTTGTTTTTTCAAATGGGGTCTGGGGAGGTCCTGAATGTTCCTAGAATTTTTTTTTTAGTATCTTTGTGGCGTTTCAATAAAAAGTTTATTTATTTATTTGCATTTTTCAGTCGTTTCCTAAGTTCTCACAAATCTTGTAAACAAGCGAAAATAAAGAACTAATGTTCAATTATTTTGTTATTAAATGCACACCATTTGAAAGTTTACTATGTCTACTCTCTGAACCAATATTTTTATTCGGAATACAATGCACTTATTTTCCAGGGACCGGGAAAATTGGTAGCACGGGTGAAAACTGGCCTTTTTTTAAATGCTTTTTGTTCTCCGCTGTTAATTTTTTGAGAATTAATACCCACACTGAATTAAAGCTTATATTTTGACCTTTCCATCCATATAACTTGTTCCCCATATTTGAGCGCCGTTATTTTATGTTTATTATTCTCTTGTACGCCTCTTTTAAGTCTTTTATGCTCCCTCCACCAGAGAGAATCGTACCTAACCTTACCACGTGTATAGTTAAAATAATACCCTTCTTGGTGTGCGTCATCGATTGTGACGTATAGCCGGGTTTTCGGCATGTCGTTCATTGTATTTGCTATTTTGACATATAGCTAACCTTAAATTTGATAAATAAGATCATCAGGATTGTATTTAGCCAGATTCGAAAAGGCTATGCAATTAATAATTAACAGCTTCTTTTTATAACTGAAAATACTTGAGAACTTTCAAAATACTAATGTTTTTCCGTGTATCTAGGCATATTTTTGTATTATTCATATAAATAAAACAATAAGATTAATATTCACTTTTCATAAATAATAATTGACCGTAAACAACAGAGTACTGACCTGTCAAGAACTGTCAGTGTGACAGTAGAAAAAGACGTAAGACTTATTGCCGCTACAAAAGTAACGCCTTCATAGTACATATTTTAAACTCTTGATTGATAGGTTGAGCTTGAGCGTAATCTAAACATCAACCAATCAAATTTTTGTAAGTCAAAGATTAGGGTTAACGTTTGTAATACATTTAAACGGTTCATTATTGTGATATTTTGATTAGGATTATTCACAGACCTGCCTTTTTTTCCATTTCTTCCTACGTAATGTGTTAGAAGGACATTAACAATCGATGACGCACACCAAGAAGGGTATTATTTCAACCATACCCACGCGCCCACTCCAGTGGTCTGCTATAATTGTTGACATTAAATCTTTGTTGTTTTTTGGAGCAGTCGTAACCGTTTGCACGAATTTTATAAATATTATTATTACCAATTGATCAATTAAAAAGAAGAATTTTTTAAAGTGAATAAGTGACAATTTTGACTTGCTAGTGTTGCGTCAATAGGGAACACAAAGGAGGTTTGCTGGATTTTCAATTAACTTTTTGAATTTATTATTATTATTTATTCATTTATTTTTTTATCTATTTTTTATTGTAATCTTGGACAGCCATGGAAGGGGACTCCATTCCAAAATGCTTCGTTTGTAACGAGGATGTTGTCGATAATATGGTCAATGGGCTTGGAAAACTTGATTTCTGTGAGCAAAGAAAGAGCTGACAATTTTCATCTATCCTTACAACGACAATCTCCTGTCCAGATGCACGACAGCTGCAGGAGACGCTATATTGTTAAAGGAAGAGACAAGTTTGTGTACACCGACTTCGGAAAGCACTCTTCAAGACGATTAGATCATTTAACGAGCCCTAAAAAGCAAAAGCTAAGAGCGACTAAGTTCGATTTTCAAAACAAATGTTTATTCTGCGACAGACCTGCTTCTCTAGAGAAGGAAAAAAAGAGGGGCAGTTTTCATAAGCATTCCATACGATTACAATTGGTCTCCAGAGTCTAACAGGTGAAAATCTATGTATTTCCGAGGCCCTCGAGAAGAAATTTAGTAAGAAACCACCAAAAATATTCGGTGTAAAAATTTTCTTTTTTTTCAAAGGCCATTTTCGCAAAAAATATTTGTGTTGCGAAAAAAATGATGGGGAGCATTTTTGTAGATAATTTAACGACCTTCATTTTTTACCCAAGCAAAAATTGTCTAACTTGCGTATTTCGGGAGATATTGGCGGAAAACCGTTTTTTGGGACTTTAGGGGCTATTTTGGGCCCTTAGCTAAGGGGCAATCTTGGAGAACTTTTTCTCCCTTTGAAGTACCTGTCAAGACCTACAAATCCAGCCAAAAAAATTATTGGACAAATATATTATTGATAGGTTTGCCTATTTTCAGGTCTTCAGTTACTGGACTAGTAGGAATTCTGCTGTCTATGCATTAACTTGTAAGCGGGCGGACGAATAAATTGTTCTATAACTCGACAAAAAATTGACATTTCTCGATGATTCAAAGTTCATCGCAATGGGAAGAGCCGTAGCTATCATTCCATGTTACTTGCAGCTCGTTCGTACTTCACAAAAATATTTTAAAAAGCGGTCTAAGTTTTTTTCTACAAGATTTTGAGACTATTTCATTAATTTACACATATTTTAAAAAAAATAGTCTTTCATCCTAATTTTCTTTTAAATGAAACTTTAGAAGGTCTTGAATGATCTCAGAAATTTTTTTTAATATCTTCCTTGCGTTTTGATAAAAACTTGATTTGTTTATTTATGTATTTAAAAAAAGTCGGTTTTTACCGGTGTGATCAATTTCCCTGATTTCTCGAAAATAATTGGATTTTATCCAAAATCAAAAAGTACATTAGAAAACTTGACATTTCAAACTTTAAAATGATGTGCATTGAAAAGCAATATATAGGATGATACATTTTTAAATCGCGCTTGTTCCACAGATTCTACAGAACTCCGAAAACGGCTGGAAAGTGTGAATTAATTTCATTAATTTGTTCATATTTTTTTTTATCCTAATTTTTTTTATAATGGAACCTAAGGAGGTCTTGAATGATGAATTTTTTTTTAAATTTGTTTATTTACATTTTTCAGCCTTTTTCGGAGTTCTGTACAATCTGTGGAACAAACGCGATTTAAAAATGAATCATCCCATATATTGCTTTTCAATGCACATCATTTTAAAGCTGATAGTGTCTAGTTTTCGAATATACTTTTTGATTTTTAATAAACTCCAATGATTTTCCAAAAATCAGGGAAATTGATCACACCGGTAAAAACCGGACTTTTTCTAAATAAATAAATAAATCAATTTGTTATCAAAACGCAAGAAAAATTTGAGATCATCTAAGATCACCTAAGGTTCGTTTATAAAGAAAATTTGTATAAAAGACTATTTTTTGGAAAAAATATGAACAAATTAATAAAATAGTCTAAAAATCATATGAAAAAAAAACGGTTTTTCAAAATATTTTTGTCCAGTACGAACGAGCTGCAAGTCACATGGAATGATAGCTACGGGTTTTCCCATTGCGATGAACTTTGAATCATCTGGAAGTGTCCATTTTTTGCAGAGTTATGGAACAATTCGTCCGCCCGCTTACAAGTTAATGCATAGACAGCAGAATTCGTACAGGCAGAGCAGCAGCTGAAATGAGGAGACTTTTAGGTCTCATTATCTTCATAACTATCGAATTTTCGACAAAAATGATAGGAACCGCTTTTGTAGATAAAAAGGTAGAACGTGTCGCGGGACACACGGTAGGAACTTTAGTTCCTTTTAAGCAAAAATTATGTAATACATCTGACGTTATAGATAAACAATTTGCATATTCCTCGGTGGTCGAGTAGTAAGCAAACCAGACTCTCACGCGGTAGACCCGGGTTCGATTCCCCGTAAAGAAGTTTTTTTTTATTGTTAATTTTATTTTCAAATAATTATTCTGCTTGATGTTAATAACGACAACAGGTAGACGTTTGAGATATTTAGCAGAATATTCATTATTATAGATAATGGTACGGTACTCTTCATGAGGGAGTCCGACTGGCAACATCTACTTATATCAGCATCGTATATTTAAAAAGGGAAACCGTAACATTATACAAATTGGACATTCAAGAACTGTACGTTTACCACAAAAAAATTAGTGGAAACATAAAATTGAATTGTTAAATTTTCAATTTGAAGTTATATTACAGTTTATAAAAATTTTTATTTTCTAGATTTTTTCTTAAGTGGGTCGTAGAAAAAATATGCTGTTCGACTCGTGTGGATTGTCCATATCGCACTTGAACGATTGAGCACTCCGCCTACGGCATCGTGCTCAAACTTCGTCCTCGTGCGATATGGCCATCATATCCACACTAGTTGCACAAACTACTATTTCTATCAAAATATGCCCTTTTACATTTAAAAACAACCTGCCAAATGCCAAATCAATTTATCCATCCATTTTAAAGTTATCAAATTAAAACATTCAATTTTTCAAAATTTCAACACCCTGTATTTCGAAAAGTAAATGTGCTAGACCCCTTAATCCTCATATCATTTTGTCCAATTTTACGAGAGGAATCTACATGCAAACGTTGTAATTACCCTTAACGTTCGAGATGCTTACACCATTTTTTGCGCGATTGTATTGAAATAAATTCCGAATAAAATAATTTAAATTTCTTCGAAATGTCAAAAGTGACATTTATACTTCTCGATAAGTTTAAAATATATTTTGCATTTTGGTGAAATTATTTTTATGCTATTTATTACTTTTCGCCGTCTGAACGGTAAGTAAATCACTTACCGACGTGTTAAACTTAGAAACCAGTAAACACAACCTACCGTCCTGACAACCGATGCTGTAAATAAACAAAAAGGATCAATCGCGCAAAAAAAATTAGGGAAGTAATAGTAAAAATGTATCCGAACAAATTCAAGTAGATCACCAGCACTGCGAATACCAACCTTGCATAGAATATTGAGATAGCATCGGTGGCTCAGTGGTAGAATGCTCGCCTTCCACTCGGGCGGACCGGGTTCGATTCCCGGCCGAAGCATATGAATCGCTGCTTCGTAAACGAGAGAGAGACTCAGGAGAGAGCACACGCACGCAAGCAAGGCACAAAACGAAGCAACGTAACATAACGTAACGTAACGGCCAGATCTTTTGCGTCGCGACCTTCGGTCGCTCAAACCTAACCTGACGTAAAGAACTAAAGTTCCAATACGACGATCTTCATTTTTTATCTGAAGAAAAATTCTCTAATTCGCATATTTAGCCATATATTAGCGAGAAAAACCAATCAGACACCTCTGTAAGGAGCATTTGTGTGTCTTGCAAGAGCTGTAGTGGGGGGCAACATTGAAAGAGAGTTTCTACGCATGCGGGCGGGTTCGCCATCACGTTTGACGCTTGCAGTATCTTTTCCCAAAGTGATTTTTATACCGAAAATTTCATTACCACGGATCTTATATTTATTTGAAATGTCATTGTGTTATTTCTTGTTAGGAAAAATCAGATTGGTTCAATTCAAAAATGATTTCTGAATAAAAGCAGATTTGGATCATTGCAGAAATTAAAAAGGCTGTATCGGAGAATATATTTATCTCCAAATTCGTGTGTCTTCAAGCTTCCTGTTGACTTTATTTTTCACAGTTTTTATTGATAAGAGATTAAAGCTTTCAAAGTATACTTCAGCTGAAGAATTAGCAGAAATTTTGGATGATCATGCTTACAATATAAAAAAACGGACAGGACTACAAAGAGTCAGGTATCAAAAGCATATGGATCGCCACGGCGAATTTAAGACCCAAATAGACCCATTTACCGACATTGTTTTCAAATCAGCCCGTTTGGTAAAGGACTCAAAACGAAAACAACTTCAAGGTAACCAAGAGAAAAGGAAATTCGAAAGATCGAAAAATTCATGACAAAGACACCCCAAACGGCCTGTGGAAGAAAACATTTCATTCATTTTTTTTTGGACTTGCCTAGCGATAATATTTCCAACAAGAAAAAAACCTCAAAGGAGATTCACAGGACGTATATGTATTTGTAGAGTAGGGAGAGTGAGTGTAGGCTCACAGCACTTAGGCCACATGTGACCCATTGTACACCTCCCGAAGAGTTGTCCTCCTAGGTCTTCGTACATCCTGTCTTTCCTAGGAAGGTGGACAGGTCACTATGAGACATCTCCTTTATATCGGCAGGTGTAGGCCAAGACTCACCGAACACACACTCGTATCAGACATGCCTGACAGTTTCATCTTTCTGTTCACACATCCTGCATAGAGGTGTGTCCACTTGCCCCATAGTATGGAGGTGTTTCCACCCATATTTTCAAATACCACACAAGGAGGTGCAAAAGCCTTGGCCAGTTGGTAATGGCTGGTGAGAAACAACACTATCAAAGATTATTGGAAGAAAATACCAATCCAGAAATCACAAGTGACAGGCTATTTTTGTCATAGTAGGAATTTGGAAAAAACATGCTTATTGCAATTAACAGCATGTCAAAACAGACAAAAGAAATTCTCGTAAATACCAAAAAAGTAACAAACCTTTCACATCGCTCTTCCGCTATTACTGCTCTTGCAAGAAAACTTTTGGTGAGCGAAAAATTATCAAATTAATAGGACATTCCTATGGCAACTATTTGAAACCTTATTTGCAGTTGTACTCTGAACATCATTTGAAATTAATACAATAATCTCTTTTTTTGTGTCGAAGACTGTATAAACTCAAGTTATTGAAAAAAAAATACCAATCCTAGGCGTAATAGACGAAGCCTTTTAACCCTAGATTGCCAACCTACGTAAAATTTACGTACAGTTTTTCTTAAATCTCAAAAAACTAGCCTATTATTGGTATTCTCGTCCTGCCGCTCCAGCAGTGCATCTCCCAAAACCTCAACATTTGGCTGCCGACGATTTTTTGTTGTGGCAGTTGTGGGTTGTAAGTTACCGAATAAAGAGTGATTATCAACGCGTAAATTTTACGTATAGTTGGCAATCTAGGGTTAAAGAGCGCATGTTGTAGCGTTACCTACACCATATATGATTCAGACGGCCAGCACAACACTTTTAACACGTTTTACAACTTGCATGGATTCTGCAGAAAATAATTTTGAACACTCGCAGGATTTAGGAAATGTTTGTTATTTTTGAATAAAAATAAGCTGCAAAAGTTATATAATTAATTACTTTTCCCTAAATTGAAAGGTTTGAGACAATTTTTGCACATATTTGAGATGTACGTAAAATTTACGTATTGTTGGCATCAACGTATATATTTTCAACGTTGGCAGTCTAGGGTTAAAAATGATGAAAAGTGAAAAAAATTATAGTAGGATGAAGCCCATCAGAAAAGGAGAAGAATATGATAAAATTGGAGGGAAAAATAAATTCCGGGTGATCCGAGTTCGGGGAGTGGGAGGGGGTGAGTTTTCAAGGGTAAAAAATAGTTTATCTCGATTTCCGGAAAAACTACAAGTCCTATGGAAAAAACTTAGATAGCAAAGTTGTGGGTAATAAAAAGATCTACAACTTTTGTTTCACAATTTTTTCTCATAACCCCAAAATTTATGTTAAAAATCCAAATAACCAAGTTTTTGGTTTTTTATTTTTATCCTTAAAAAAATTTTTTTATGCGAAACTCGGTAAAAAGTTACCTTATTATGTCTCAAATACACTTTAATTTATTCGATTTGAAATATTAATTTTCTTACTCATTTTGGCTTAATATCAAAAAAGCACCCTAATTTTAAATCGAAAATTCAGCTTTTTCCAAAAATTCGCTGGGCAACTTGTTTGTTGAAATCTCTACTTTCGGATGGTGTGAAAAAAATATACATCACTATGGTAAATGCTCTCCGAAAATGCAAAAAACAATTCGAATTTTTTTTTTAAATCATGTACAATTTTGAGCTATTTATTAGAATGTACGCACAAAAAACGTGAGATTTCATGTTACATTGATATACGAAAAAATTGCAAATCTACTACTATACACTACTATAATTAACAAACAAATAAGTTAATAAAGTTAATATTTCATAAGACATCTACAATATTTTGAAAACGTTGTAGAATCTTCTTCAAATGATATTTGTAGATGCCTATTTCTTGCTGTTTCAAGATAATTTATATACCTGAGTGACCTACGGTAAATTTTAGCGCATTTCAAGGTGTTTCATAGAGATGTGGGTTACGTGGGTTACGTAACCTAAAAAATGGATTACAATTAATCAAATCTATTTATAAATGTAAAAATGAAAAAATAATACTGAGTCAAACAAGGTGTCAAAAAAAATCAATTAGCAATATTTAAATAATGCTTCATTTTGGCAAACCTCCCACTCACAGAAGAAGCAGCATTGTTACAGGGCATATTATCAGCTTTAAAATTGGTTGGGCAACGAATTGACAGCAACAGATTGGGGCTGTAAGCAACGTCAACGTGACATTATACCCAATTGTACAGAAAAGGATTTAATTCCGGAAGTATTGCTCAAAACTATTTGCTGCAGCTGTGAAACTGGATGTAACAGTTTAAAATGTGGCTGCCGAAAACATGGTTTAAAATTCACAAATTTATGTACAAATTGTCATGGTTCTGAAAATTGCTCCAATATGGAAGAAAAAACCTACGAAGATGTGAATGATTCAGATGAAATTGTTGATGAAGAACCAATGCAGACTGGAAATAACATTGTAGACGAAAAAGGAGATGGTCTCGAAGATCAACTAGAGTTCTAAAGGTTTGTCGAATCTAACGATGAAGAAATGCCATGAAGGAAACAAAAACTAATAGATAAGTGGATATAATTCAAAATATTGTATTCATGAATAACAAGATTAGCGTTTTTAAAAATATTATAATGAATAACGAAATCAAAATGAAGTATCTAAATTCAATAGTAGGTACGATTTACATGTATATTTACATTTTATGCGATTTTCTATGACATGAATGTAATTCGAATTTAATGAATAAACTTTTTAACTCAAAAATATCGCAGCAATCACATTTTTTTGATGAAATTGTACATAGTGATTAAAAAAGCTACGAATTCGAGCTTTTTTCATTTTTTTGCATTTTCTGAGAACATTTACCATAGTAATGTATATTTTTTTCACACCATCAGAAAATTGAGATTTCAAGGAAAAAAAAGCTCACCGACTTTTTGAAAAAAGCTGATATTTTGACGCGAGAATTTTCGATTGCAAATTAGGGTGCTTTTTCATATTAAGTCAAAATAGGGTGAAAAAAAATATTCCAAATCAAATAAATTACAGAGTATTTGGTAAGTTTTCACGAAATTTCGAAAAAAATACTTGTTTTGATAAAGATGCAAATAAAAATCCAAAAACTTGGTTATTTGCATTTTTCCCATAAATTTTGAGGTTATATGAAGAAATAGTGAATACAAAAGTTGTAGATCTTTTTATTACCCACAACTTTGTCATCTAAGTTTTTTTCATAGAACTTTAGAAGTTTCGCCGGAAATCGAGATAAGCCATTTTTTACCCTAAAATACTCACCTCCTCCCACCTCCTGAACTCGGATCGCCCGTAATTTATTTTACCTACGACTCCCCCTGTAATCAGTCAATAACACAGTAGGTATCAATGTAATGACGTCTATTACCTACTGTGAAAGAAACGCACAGCTGTAAAGTAAATCGCACGGCTTCCCTAGCAACATCTTAGCAACTGTCAATAGACGTCACCATTTTATTCAAAATTTACTATTTGAAAACATTCGATATGGCCACGTATAACTATGAAAAGCCCAAAGGGCTAAGTATATGTATTGATTATCATTGAAAAATGGACTTTCGATTATCAACAATATATTAATAATGATTAAACGTTAGTTCTTTGATGTGCTTCTTTAATTGGTAATAGAGTAATAGAGATAGGGTTTACCAAGCACCTCTAATTATGTAACTGTTATTTCTTATGCTTATTATAAAAAATACAAGTACAAGTAGGTCGTAGGTAAAGTATAGTACGTAACTCGTGTTGTAAAGCATTTTACGCACTCACGAAATTAACTTTTCCATTCGTGCGTAAAATGCTTCTTACCACACACGTTACGTAATATACTATTACTTTCCAATTTTATCACATTTCCCTCCATTTCTAATGGGTTTTATCCTACTGTTATTTTTTTGTATCAAAAACTATCGACCCTGGTCTATACTTATTTAAAGTCTCGTCTGAAGTCTTACCTAAAAGATTAATATTTTATCCGATATTGTTTAGAACGATTTTCTTTATTAAAATAGGTTTGGAAACGTCGAAGGTTTGTGCAAAATAAGAATTCACCTGGCAAAGGCTTATTTAATGGATAAATGCGCGAATTCTTCGTTGAACGTATTATTGGAATTAAAAAAAGACGCCGAACAACACAACCTACCGTACTATTTGGGACTCGCTTACAAAAATCTCGGTCAATATTATCTATTGATTGGAGAAAATAACAAAGCACTTCCTCTTTTACAAGAATCTTTGAAAATATTCAGAAAATGCGATTCCAGTACACCGGCTTATAAAGAAATCGAAAGTGCCAAGACGTTAAGAGAAATATCTGGAGGTTTGCAATTGTTTCCGAAATTCGTGGATCTGTTGTTGGATGTCGGTACACCTGGTTATATCGGACAAAATTGTTTGAAAGCGATGCTTTCATGGAAGGAGAATAGAACGGAATTTTGGTCGGAATATGATAATTTGATTGCTTACGATTCGTGTGAAGATATTCTTATGGAAAGCATGAGAAGGGTGGCTCAAAGTAGAGCTGACTTTTTAGATGCAAGATTAAAGGAAGTTGCTGAACAATGAAAAAATATACTTATAACAATTATAATTGTAAATGTATTTTATACAATAAGATTTAGACAGATTTAAATAAAAATTTAATTTTTATCATTTATTTTACTGTATTCAAAGCAGAATAGCACTCGGACAATATGGGTTTGTTTTCTTTAATATTTGTCTCAAGTGTCTATTGAAAAAGCAGAATGGTTATTTGTATGCCAAGGACTGAAAGTGCTACTTTGTTGGAC
>CAJUYH010006768.1:0-15505 GCA_910591685.1 Galerucella tenella
ATTATAGCTACTGATAATGGTAAACAATTCACCAGTCAGTTGTTTAAAAACTTAATGACCAAATATGAAGTTCAAAATATTTGGTATACTTCAAATTTTACACCACAAGCTAATCATACAGAACGTGTCAATAAATCTATCGTTACTGCTTTACGCTCATATTGTTATGAAGATCATAGATCTTGGGATTTAGAAATACATAAAATAGCTCAGGCAATTCGTCTTTCTAAGCACGAAGTTACTGATTTTACGCCTTCATTTTTAGTATTTGCTCGTAACGTACCTGTTGTAGGTTCTTTCTATGGAAAAATTGTAGATAATCCTATTAATAAACCTCAAATATCTGATAAGATTCATAGATTACAGGATATACAAACCATGCCTTCCATTTTTGAGTCTGTTAGGAAGCGCCTTCATAAAGCATATGTGAAAACAAGTGCACGATACAATTTTCGTAAAAGGAACATCCAATTCCATCCAGGAGATCATGTTTGGAAAAAAACATATCCTAAATCTGATAAAGCTCAATATATTTCTGCTAAATTCATGCCTAAATACATACATTGTGTAGTAAATAAAGTTATCTCTCCCTTGATTTATGAACTGAAAGATTTAAATGGTAAAAATATGGGTCGTTGGCATATTAAAGACCTGAAGGAAAATATCTTATCTTCTGCTGACTCAAGTGACCACCAGGTGGAAAATTCAGAATTTGACTCTGAAATATCTTCTGATTGATTATCTGCTAATTCGTTTTATCTATTACCTATAAGTTTGGAATTCTTTCTTACTAATATCTTACATGTGTTCCTTCTCTGTCTCTGTTTTGTTTTGCTATATATATTCAGTAAGGGATTAATTAGAGGTAACTATAGGTTATCTGAGATCCTGCTTAGAAATTTGAGAAAGTCTGAATAATTCATACTTTCTATATGATTATTGGAATTTGAAAACTATGCTTAAAGGGAATATCGTGAACCTATGAATGTTGGTGTTCCTAATTATAGTTTTATGTAATGAATTCTTTGGGATAGCTTTTCCTGAGAATATATTTTACTTTTAGCTTTGTCCTATATGACAAAGACTAAATTATCTTTATCTTATCTTTTTACGTTTCACTTATCTATCGTGTTGAGTTCCCGAGGAGACCTCGACGTAGTGACGTAAAGTTTATCTTATCGTATCTTATCTTTGTCTTAATTGACAATATCTATCTCAAAAGTTGAGAGTACCGTTTTTTTTAGTTATCTGAAGAGGATCAGATTAACTAAAAATTATTTTAACCTTTATAGCATTACAAGACAGAGGAGCATACATAATTATTACTTGTTCTACCTAATTTTCCTTTCCTAACTTATCTATCTCAATGTATTTGTAACTTCTTGTTTATTATTGGTTAAGAATATATTTAGTAAGTTCAGTTGCCTTGTAAAGTAGACTGTTCCTTTGAATTAGTACTAAATATGTTCATATCTTTCATTATCTTATTACCTTTTAATGTTGATTTTATTTGAATTGAAACAATTTTTATTTAGCAGATGATGATCATTGGATATTGTACTTGATCTCGATAATGTCTGAAAGTTAACTTTATCTTATCGATAGTATCTTTATACCGGAGCCTTCACTATTAGTAGGTTCAAGACTTATGTATAGGTTTTCTTTATAACTTCAGATAGGCTACAGATAAGTTCAGGAATTATTACCACACCTTTGAGTATGACATGCTTTTGTAACATGTTAGTGTCGGAATAATGGCCTGTTCCTTTTAGTACCGTATTTGTAGTATTTCTTTATTGTTGTTTTTATTCTTTCTGATGTTGTAGGAAATCCTCTTAACGATTACGACGTGTTTTTTGAAAAAAAAAACAAATACCTTATTGTGACGATTATTCTCTTTGAGAATAGTACCTTTTCTTCTCTCTCATCTTTTATCTTTTTTTCTTAGTTATTTGTTACTGATAGTAGACGCAAATTTATCGATCTATCTGTAAAGATATACTTTGTTATCCCTTCCCCTATTTTTTAGTTTATTTTTGCATTTGTATTATTTAAAGAGTTTGAATGGGGTGCGATTTTTGAAATCACTTTCCTGTGTTGTTTTCAGTTCGGCCTGAGGGTAACGAGGGACAACACTGAAATTACACTTCTAAATAATATTCTTTCCCACATCCCTTTACCTCACAACAAATGTATACTGCACAGATAAGATTTGTGATGAGTGCCTATTCCCTGTGCAAATAACGGATGGCTGATGTTGGACCATCTTCATACCTTCCAACTTTTATGCTTTATCTTTTTCTTCTCTTTCTTCTCCCTATTATGACAATTTTTTTTTAACACCAGTAGGTGTTAATAACATTTTTTTATCTCAGAAATAACCCTTCAGGTTATTCTTTTTAGCATTAATGATATGCTATAATATAATTGAGTAGGCAGTACTCTGAACTGGACGTTTCATGTGGCTGAAGTTTCATTGTTGTCATTAGGTGAAGTGATTTGATTATTCTTGTTCTGGTGTCATTATAGATGAGTTGGAAAACGAGACCTATTTCGCTGCTACATAGGTGCAATTTCAACTTTTGGGTAGTCTCTTTCATCTTGACTCCTCTCTATCTTGATATCGGGCTGGATTGGTTTGGATCATGTAGTTTGGTGATAATGATGATCTCAATCATATTAAACAGCTGGGTGTAGTTTAGTAAAAATTTTTTTATATATATCGTATAATAGTACCTATTCTAGTATTTTTTTCCGGATTTTCTTTTCTCCAGTTTTTTTTTCTTTAGGGCATAAATCATAAGTTTTTTTTGGTTGTCCAGTACCTTGTTTAGAAATCTGGTCATATACCTATGTGTTTTTTTTGGTTGTCCAGTACCTTGTATAGAAATCTGGTTATTTTTTTTGAGGTTTTAGTCCTGTTTTTTTTTAATAAAAAAAAATTATTTCAATTTTTTTTTCTTCGGCTATTAAGGGAATGAAACGTGAAGTTTCACAGTCGCCTTTGTTATTCTTCCGGTTGCTTTGCCGTATCGTATAACCAAGGACTTGGTGTTGAATGCGCAAAACTCGTTCTAAGTGGAGGTGGTTACTGTTAATCGAAAACAGCCATCTTTCTTTCCGATCTAAGCTGTCGATTAAAAGAGACGTGGGCATTTCAACCGCTGTGGGATATATCTGCTAACATCACTTGAAATTTCAAAGATCCCGAGTATTTTTCCACTTATAATATTCCTACAGGTAAGATTCTATATTCCCATAGTTATAGTTTTAGTGTTTAATAACGGATTTTGTATAAAATATCTGTGTAATTTATTCAACATTTTAGGACATGTGACCTCGTGTGACCTTCACATTCCCTGAATTATTTCCTTCCCTTTCTTGAACAATTTTTCCTATCCTTTTTTCTTTCTTGAACAATTCTCTGGTGAAGTTATTTTATTAATAAGACTGTAGCTAATTTCATGAGCTCTAAAAAAATGTACTTTTTCTTAAAGATAAATTAACTTTACAGAGAGTTGTTGATGTAATCATTGTAATATTGATTTTAATTTATATTGTATTATTTTAGCGGTTGGCCACAGTTTTTTTTTGTTTTTAACAAAAAAAAACATATAAAAACAAAGTACCTATCTGGAAATTTACACCTACCTTAACATCTATTTTATGGTATCATAACGGATGAGCTTCAAGGCATACCTCCACTGCTGAGGGAAAAGGCATACCTCCACTGCTGAGCGAAAAGGAAACGGCCTTCTACCTATCTTTAATACCCAAGGAGACAGAGAGGCTCCCACGCTAATACTTTCTATAAGATAAGTAACTTTATACCTATCAAAGAAGTTTTCACCAAGGTCAACCTTTCAGGCTAAAATTCTTTTTTTTTCTATAATTTGTAAGACTAAAGGGCTTCACCCACTAAAATTATCTTCCTAGAATTTGTAAACTTAAGGGCTTCACCCAGGGACATTGTTACTTTGTTTTATTATAGATTTACATAAATTGTATATTTTTAAAGTTAGAACTTATTAAATTCATATTCATTGTTATTGCTTAACTTGTGGAATTTTATTTCAACTTCCTTCCTACTGAATTTATAGTCACACACTTCAAGATATCATATAGTGAATGCTTAAATAACAGGACAGAACTTTATTCATAGTTTCGGGGTTAACCTATTCTTTTTATAAAAAGTAAAAAACCACGTGGCGCTCAACTTATTTAACTACCTTTTCTTTTAAGCTACAGTTCTGTTTTTTTTAAGTTCGGCGAAAACCACCCCTGAGAATCATTTTTGAATACAAATATTTTTTTCAATAAATTTTAAAGTTATATTTCATTTGACATCCAACAATAGAATAATAATGTTTCATTTGACATCCAACAATAAATAATTAACGTTTCAAGTGTTCCCAATATTTTACCGCTTCTTTTATTGCTAAGCATTCCAAATAAATGGCTTTTTTTCTTTTTTGCGCCTCATTTAATTTTTTTGAGAAGTAGGCTACTGGTTTTTCCTTTCCATTTTTTTGTGTTTGTTTCAGTATTGCACCCATACCTTCTATTGAAGCATCTGTAAATATCTTAATAGGCAAATCTTTATCGAATATTTCTAGCACTGGTTGAGAACATAATAATTTTTTTTATTTCTGAAAATGATTTTTCACAATCCACAGACCAATTAAATTTTACATCTTTCCTCAACAGTCTATGTAATGGATCTAGTATTGTTGAGATTTTCGGGATGTATTCGTGGTAAAGGTTTATTTTACCTAGAAATTGTCCTATATTCTTCTGTGTTTTTGGAGTAGGAAAATTATGTATTGATACTAAGTTGTCTTTGATTGGTCTTACTGTATTATTTTCTAGTATATGTCCGAGATATTTGATTGACTTGGATGCGAACGTGCATTTTCTCAATTTCAATCTGAAGCCTTCTTTTATTATGGCTTCTAAAACTTGTTTTATATGCATGATATGATTTTCGAAAGTGTCTGAAAATATTAATATGTCATCTATATAATTTTCCGTGAAGTTCTTAAGATTATTTTTTCTTAGTATACTTGATAAAATTCTTTGGAAGATTGCTGGTGCTGCTTTTAAACCAAATGGTAGGCAAGTCCATTGATAGTGTCCTTCTTGAGTTATAAAGCCTGTTTTATTTCTATCTTCTATCCTAAGTGGTATTGACCAAAATGCAGAATTGATGTCCAGTGATGTAAAATAATTACAATTTCTAGCTTTAATTATTAGGTCATCAATTAGTGGAAAAGGTTGAGCTTGTGGTGTCACAATTTTATTTAAATCTCTAAAATCAATACATAACCTAGTCTTTCCTTCACCTTTTTTTAATGCTAAAGTCACTGGTGCAGCAAATGGGCTATATGACTCTTCAATTAAATTTCTTTCTAATAGTTTAGCCACTTGCTGTTCTATTTCATTCCTATCTTCAATTGTACATCTATATGGTCTTTTACTACAAAATTTATCCACTAAGAGATCTATTCTTGCTTCATAGTCTTTCACAATGCCTATATCATATTTATCTTTGGCAAATATTGTTTTGTATTTTTTTATCAATTGTTCTATTTCATTTTTTTTCTCATCATCTAAATGATTTAAATCTATTTCAAAATCTTTTTCTTTAATGTGTTCATTAAAATTTATTTCTACCATATCTTCTCTTTGTGATTGTTTTTGGCTTATATGTAGATTTTCATCTTGCCTCAATTTAAATTCTTTTATTATATCTAGGCCTATCAAAAAATCATGAAAATCCTCATTTTCTACAATAAACACGTCTACTTCTTTTTCAATATTGAAAATTTTTAATTTTATCTTTGTTAATCCTTTTGTGAGTGACACACCACTAATTGTTTTCAATTGTATTTTGTTCTTATCTTTATTATTATTATTTATAGTTTTTAATAATCTTCTATTAATCAATGAAACTTGAGATCCTGAGTCATAGATCCCTTCTACATTCATTTTATCTTCCAATACAATGTTTAATTTAATTAGTGGTGTGTTTATTCGTTTTTTGTTTCATCATAAATTTCTACATCCAGGATAGAATTGTTATTTACCTTTTTTGTTGTGTTGGTTTGTTCTCTATTTTCTTCCTTTTTCTTAAACCAACATTTTTCATTAGGGTGGTATCTTACACCTTTACCCAAATCTTCACATGTCTTACAAGGTTTCTTCTCTTCATATTTTTTTTGAGAGCCTAATGTGAAATTTTTTTGGAAATTTTTGTTGTTTACTAGACATTCGAGTTGTCTCAATTCATTAAATAAGTCTGTTGTTTCTTTTAATTCTGACTTATCAATTCTGTTCAATATAAATTCTGGTAGCCCTACTGCTATTAATGCTATAAGTGACTTAATATCCATATCTTTATTAAAATCTATCAAAAGTTTCTCTTTTTTCAAAGCATAGTCAGTTAGCGAACCTTCTCGGTATTTAAATGCTAATGCATAAGTAACATTGTTCCATCCATTATCTGTAAAGCATTATAAAAATCGTCTCTTCCATTCTAACCAACCAGCATTTACTGTTAATCTAATGAGTGTAGAAGAGTGCCAATTTAAACTTGGTTTATCCAAAAATAATTTCAATAATTCAATTTTATCCTCACTTTCATCTATTTGAAATCTAGAGCATTCTTTTTCAAAGCTTTCCATCCACTGTTCAGCATTAGTATTTTTACTTGAAAATTTTTCTATCAAAAGTTTCTCTGATATTTGTCCTAAATTTTTTTTTCACCTTTATTTTGTGTTGTTTCTATCAGTTTTTCTAATATCTCTTTTAGATTATGATCTTGTGTTTTGTTTGTATCCTCTTCATTTACTTCCTCTAAATATTATCTCCAAATTGTGAATTTCCATCTTCATCTAGGTATGTCTCCTCTAATTCCTTCGTCATTGTAATCCACACTTTTCTTATCTGATTCCTTCTCTTTAATGAATTAGTTAGTTTTTTGTAATTGTTTGTTTTTCTCAATTCTACATGATCTCCTATAGATCTTAATTCTTCTGGCAATACATATCTTTTTCCATCCTCAGTACAAATTGAGGTTACGGCAATAACATTTGTTTTAGCATCTTTTGGTGAAGCTACTACCATAAATTCAAACTGTAATTTCGACATCATAAACAGAATTGTTGTTTTATAAAGGATATTAAATCTTCTTGTTGATAACAATAATCAGTTTTGTTTCTCTGTAATACGAAAGAAACAACAATTAAAGTTTATTATTATCGTCCTTTGCTTCTCTCAATTAAAAATCTCAAAATTTATTTAATTTTTCACTGATTGACGTATTGACGTCTTATTCTCGAAACTTCAAAATTTTGCAAATCATCCTCTCTATGGTTTCATCTGGTGGGGTTAATATGAAGCGCGACAAATTTGAATGAAGAAAGTACTTTCTTTACATATATAACTCACAAATTTAGAAGTAAAGCTGTTCAGACAGAATTTAAATTAGTAAACCAGTCACCATCACCTATGAAACCTGATTGCTGTTCAGTATCAACATCTCCTTTTAAAATAAAAAGTTGTGGTTTTACTAAACCAGGGACATCAAGCCTAGTTGAGTTTTCAAAAATACTAGTAGAACAATCTGACAGTGATACTTCATATTTACCATCTGTATCTCAACAAGAAGCATCACCTTCAACAAAATCTTTTCTGATAAAATCCACTTCAGACTGCAGTGAATTAAGTGAAGACACAAAAAAAGAAGAGGCATTTAAAATTCTGAAATACACATTATTCAAAATCATGAAGAACCCACGTTCTTATATAGGTATTCCTAAATGTTGTATTTATTTATTAGACATAATTGAAGAACAGACAAGAATGCTCACTAACCATATACTGCTTTGTTTGAGAAAAATTAGATTGAATAGCACATTTAGAGAGCTTGCCGATGATTTTTCCATCAGTACAACGTATGCAAGCAAAATATTTTTCAAAAATATACTAGTATTAGCTAGTGTTATGAAACCATTTATTGTAACTCTTGATAAAGATTTAACCAAACGTACATTGCCAGTGGCTTTCAGACATAAATTTCACAACACAAGTTGCATAATAGACTGTCTAGAACTTGAGGTGCAAAAGCCTTCTAAAAGTGTTAATCAAGCAGTATCATGGTCGGAATACAAAAAATGTAACACCATAAAATTTTTAGTTTCTTGTACACCAAATGGTTTGGTAAATTATATTTCACCAGGCTACGGAGGTAGAATCACCGATACATGTTTAGTCGAATCATGTGACTTCATTAAGTGTTTACAGCCTGGTATGTGTGTGATGGCAGTCAGAGGGTTCAAACATGTACAACCATATTTATTTACTGCTGGTGTGCATCTTGTACGACCCCCAAGCGTTGTCACTGGAGCCAAATTATCAAAACATGAAGTCAAGGAAACAAAGCAGATAGCTAGTTTGAGGATACATGTTGAGAGAGTAATTAGACGGTTAAGAGAATTTAATATGTTGAAGCCCCATGCATGTTTAAATACAAATTTTGTAAAGGTACTTGATGATATTATTGTAATTGCATGTGCTTTAATAAATTTACAAGACTCTCTAATCAAATAAAACTACAAAATTATCATTTGTGCATTTTATTTACATAATAATAATAATAATAATAATAATTTATTGATAATAGCGTGTGCTAACAAATATGACAGTATATATTACACATGATACAATATAGTGAATTCAAACATTTTGCAAACACTTTTTTATTTACACATTTTTTCACAAAACTGTCTACATTCTCTAACAACTATTTTTACATTTTTTGTCTTCTTAACATCATTGGGTGAGCTATTATAATATTGTACAGGTCCATTGTGAAAAACATCATTCTGACTTTAACAATTTGGAGCCGTGAGTACATAGAACTCATCTCTCGATCTTGTTTGATAATCATGTACATCCGATATACATTGTGTATTTTTAAGTGAATGTTCTGGATATAATCTGTGTTTTATTTTATATATAAAGGTCATTGTATTTGAGACTAAGACTTGTGAAATTACAATACACTTTTATGCAACACTGGGTACACATTTTCTATCCACAAGCCCACTACAAGCTTAAGGAAATCAGACATGTATGTTTCATCAAACGATACACTAAAAATGTCCACTTTTTTATTTGTAGTGTAATCACTATCAGCCACACAAAAGTATCCCTTTTTCAGTCCTGTCAAATACATTTGGACCTGCATCTGTGTATTAAACTTTGCAGTAGGTTTGTCATTGTTAACATAGTTCTTATATGTCTTTGCACTTGTGGGGCATTTGATCTCAACAATGAAATCACCACAAATTCCATCTGGTGATCCAGCTATCATTGGGTACTGTTTGGAGAGCAAGAGACCACATTTTTTAATTTTTTTTCCCAGAATATTGCTGACAGTTTTTCTCACTCCATCTTCTAAAACTCTACCACGTTTCATTGCTGGAGTGTCAGGTATACTCCCTCACATTATTAATGCCATGATAGATAGTACCATCCTTCGTTTTACACCGACTAAATTCATAGGCCCAAGATGCTGTTATTCTGCCATAATGCAGCTCAAACCAAAGACTGTTTTTAATAACTCACAATTATTCAGTTTTCGTTTTTTTCCCATATCTAAAAACTTTTCGAGAACTGTAGGATTTGATGGCAAGCTAGGTTTCCCTTTTGACAAGTCCTTCGCCGACATGCTCTTCAGGCTAGTTCCAACGCAGGACAGTTTTGATTTTTTCCAGTAGCATGCTACAGCTGTACAGGATGGCTCTTCACTCCTTCGGTGGATCCACAAGAGAAATGCTATGGAGTGCTTGCAGCCCCCGCTAGAAGCGACACAATCGTGACATTGAATGGATATAATAACCTCTTCTTCCTCATCCACTATTAATGTGACAGCATACAATTTTGCATGTATTTTATGCTCTGGGCAAATTTTTCCCTTTACTATGCACATTTTTCCATCACGTTTGAGCTGTACATAGCTCACAGCGTCATCACCATACGATGTTCGTGATGATCTGAAATAAAAAAAATTATATTAGTTTAGTAATATTTTCACATAACCTGCAATATATACAAATGTGTCTGTAAACCCAATTTTATGATTTGAGTTCTAGATTATGTTATAACTACTAATATAATATGCAATAGGTACTTACATAGAAGTCTTAACATTTCGAAATTCAGCTGAACAAAATCATCGTTAGACGAAAAAAATGCTCCCAGCATGAAGAAATCGATTCTTGGCAAATTTGAGCTATCTGCCTTGATGAAACCTTGTTCCATAACTGATGTTTCTTGGAAGTTTAAAAAAAAACGATTTTTTGTGGTAATAAAAAACAGAGATACTTAATAGTTTATAACGAGAAAATATCACATGAACCAAGCAAGGCCAACAACAACAACAAAGGAAATACAAAACCATAGATAATATAAAGACGACAAAACAGATGTTCGGAATGATCGGATTTGGTTCGCGTTCGGATCATAGATATTTGCGAAAGTACAACGTCACTCTCTTCTGATTGGTATTTGAGAAAAGATGGCGAATGGTTAAATTTTGTGCTTGTATTTTTACTAAAATAAATGTAATCACACATGTAAATTAAAAATAAGTGATTTCTGTAGAATCTCTGTATCTTATATAATTATATCAAATCAATATTTCAGTGATTCTGAGTGACTGTCATCATGCCTATTGTGGTCGCCTCAGGTTACATAACAATTCCAATACTTAACAGCCCTGAAGAAAATACTTCAACTGTTCCACCAAGATGGGAAGTAATTCGGAAAATTAATCACCTCAAAAGTATAAAAAATGACTTCTTGGTAAAAAATCAAGAACTATAGCCAGATGTATTTTCAGCTAGGGGCCGTCCATTAATCACGTGATCATTTTTCAATCCCCCCTCCCCCTTGGTGATACATGGTGAGGTTTAAGACTACCCCCCCACTCCCACCCAATATCACGTGTATTTTTAGTATCTAAAAAAAATCCTAAATTTTTTATAATATTTTAGAATATTATCTTAAATAGAGGTATAAAGTATAATCTTATTTTATTTTGAAATTAAGGACCATGATACAAATGTCTAGACAGAAAGGTTGCAGGTTGTTTTCGATTGGCATAAAAATAATAATAAACGAATGGTGTAATCATGCGAAAAACATATATTGTACTCAGTACATGAACATATTTAATGTACATTGCCTTCGGACCACGGATTAACAAAACATTCTTCAACACTAACAACTGGATAAGCATCTTGCAGATCAGTTGCTTGAACTGTGCTTTGTTGAAGATCAACGTCAGTTTCATCAAGCCACTCGGTGTCATCATTTTCGCGCACAACGCAGATAATCTCTCTCGATCTACCTCCTGTGTGGAAGATTGGTTCCGTCCAAAAACCTGAACTGGTCCAAATGTTCTCGGTCTTCATATGCTGCCGATATCCAGTGCATAGCTTTTTTTTTTTCATTTTTTTTTCATGTAGTAGTCCCTGGGATTGGCCCATCTTTTTTTGCAGTCTTCGCCTGAAAATAGTTTTTTATTATAGGTATTTAGCCACAGGAGAATCATTTCGATCATTAGCTTTTTCATGTTTCATGGAGAATATGCCATAGCTGGATTAGTACTGTAATTCCTCGCGTACTGTCCGTTATTCGAGAATAGAATATTTGTCCGAATTGTATTTGCCAACTCCCACCCAAGAGCAACTCAAAATACATGCTGAGCGATTTTATCAGCGTTGGAATTTTCCTAACTGTTGCAGTGCAATTGACGGTAAACACATCAGAATAGTTTGTCCACCGAACAGTGGATCTCTCACCTACAACTACAAAGAATACTTCTCCACCGTCTTATTAGCTGTGGTAGATGGTACATACGAGAAGTCAAATCTTGGACAGAAAATAAAATCTAACAATTTCAATATTTCACCCCCACTAGTCTACCCGGTACTGCAATACTACAACCGCATGTTATTTTAGGCGATTCTGCTTTTGGGCTTACTGAGACAATGATGAGACCATTCCCGCAGAAGGCTTCTGCTACATGTACAACGGTAGCTACATATAATTATCGTCATAGTAGAGCTAGGCGTACTTCTGGAAACGCATTTGGGATCATGTGTCAATACTTCAGGATTTTTTTCACCCCCATAGCAGTGAAAAAGTTAACAACCGTTGATGACATTATTTATGTTTCTTGTTTATTGCACAACATATTAAGAGACCAGAACATATCGTATCCTGGTGAATGTCGCCATTCAACCCCGTCTCTGCTAACAGAAAATTTCATACCTTTCATGGCGAGTCACAACAGACAGGCAGACTACGTTTGGCGCTGACTTTGTTCGCGATACTTTTAAGAATTATTCTATAAGCAACGCTGGGAGTGTCCCGTGACCACATACTCATGTAACCCGTATCAACTAAGCAGGTGCAGTTATTAATAAAAACAACATCACATTCTTACCTGTTTTCTTTTCGGCAAAACTGGCTGCTATTAGTTTCAAAATGTTTTCTTTTATTTGAACATCTTTATAGGTTTTTAACTTTTTAGAATACAACGGAGGGTGTTCTTTAACTTTTTGAATTAAATGTTCATCCTCTACAGCTGAAAATTACAGCTTACAGTATTGTTTCAAAGGCATTACACTATGGTTTCTTCATTCACTACGTCGAAAACAAACACACCAAACAATAACTGCTACAAAATATTCCGTTGAAATCTAACTCGATCTGATTCCCACAGAATTCCTCCAACGGATAATTGTTTCCGTTCGCGAAAGTTCGGGCCGAAATTTAATACAACCCACGCTCTATCCCCACAATAGATCAGATATGGACGAACTCGTCGCCGAAAAAATTCGAGCTACCTCAGCGGAATTTTTTGTAACGAAATTCAATAAAAACCAAAGCTTTTTAGATAGAAGGTGAAAATATTCAATATAACATTCCGTCTGTCCGAAAGTTTCCTTACCTCTGAAATTAAAATAATTTTTGCTATTTCCCCGTAAATACCGCCGACCGGATTTTGTTTAAAACCATAAATTTCGTTTCCATTGAATATTGTAGTTTTAGTAGAGAATTGGAAATAAAGTGTAGTTTGTTTTTAGAAAACTTGTTTTTCATTATAACGTTAATCAATCTGGATTGATTATTCGACGGTTCTTTATCGAGTTGACGAAAAAAAATATTTTGCTTGTCTTCACAGGTCGTTTGTATATCATTACTAATTAGTGACAGCCAGTTTTTCAATATATCATTCAAGTTTCAATTACCAAACTATTAATTCAAAATAATAGACACTTAACAACAAGGTACTGTTTTTCAAACAACTTTCAATCATCAGTTAGGTAATTTAATATTTAGGATATTTTCTGAAGGTTGGCAATAGATACTGTAAAGCTTTCGCCAGAGATGTAGTAATATTTTACTTTCTCTATGGTAATATCGTCGCTAAAAGAAAATAAGAACAAGAGTTAACCTAAAATTTATTTCAATTACCTACCGTTCTGAAGGTTTATATTCAAAGGTCGGTGTCAATACCTAAAAATAATAATAATAATACGTTGTGGTGGAACTTGTTCTTGATTTTGTAGTAACTACAACGATCACAGACCTATTATTACAATGAACGTTGAAATTAAGTAAGTATACTTCAATTTGAGGTATTTTAAGATAAATAACAAATAACCAATTTTATTTTTAGACAAAAGCGAGAACGGGCCCCAAATTTCACTCAAGAAGAGGAACAAAAACTAATATCATTAGTAGAAAAGTTTAAGAATATAATAAAATGTAAAGAAAAACGGGAGCTTTAACATGGAAACAAAAGCAGAAGGTATGGGACAGAATTAAGCGAAGCATTAATCGGGCACAAATTTGCAAAACATTTAAAAAATGAATACACCAATTTAAAACAACAGACCAAATAAGAATATACGGAACATAATAGAAACCTCTTGAGAACAGGTGGTGGAACATGTCCAATTGTAAATTTCACAGATGTTGATTTTACAATAAAAGAAATGATAGCTGAACAAATTGAAGGAATACTTAACCATGTAGATTCAGACAGTGTACAAAATAGTAAGTTTCACAACTTCTAATCTTGAATCAGAACACAGTATGAAAGTGTTTTGGAGATCTGATTTTTTTTCCTATTGTTGATAGCAGAAATTTCAATCCTTTTTTTATTTTCATTGCTACAAGGATTGATAACATGACCAAATTAATTTTATGTTTCACATTTTTGAGTGATGGAAATTTGATCTACACTCATTTGATAGAACTCATTTTATCGAAAATATATTTGATAGATTATTTTTTTCACTTGTCAAAATCTGACATTTTGGTGTTTTTAACCAATAGCAATACATTATTCTAGCCAATCATTCGGTATTATACTGATAATTCTGCTTCCTCATCGATAAAACCTTGTTTACATCGAAACGTCAAAATTTTACTTTGAATTTGTCATTATTGACAACTAAAAGTGCTTCGAAGTTTATTGAAAAATGAACACAAACCGATTGAGTGCCATCACCCAAGAGAATATTAAACATTCAGGTAATACAAAATTTTAAATTTATGAAAAAAATAATCTTCCCAAATACAACTCGCTCTACAAATTTTATCACATAATTTTTTATTTTCATCACTCAAACTTGTTTATTTGAGGCAAAAACATTCAAACAAACCGAATTTAGATAAAATCACGAGTCCTAACGGACTCGTGATTTTATCAATCGGTTTGTTTTCATATTCTTGCCAAATAAACAAGTTTTCGTGAAAAAGAAAAAATTATCGATAAAATTTGAAGCACTCGTGGTATTACCTTTGATAATTTTTTACTGAATATAGTAACCAATCAAATTACTTAATTTCAGGTCATGTGTCAAATTTCATCCATTCACCGCTGTATTACAGCGAAAATACCCTACCTGTGGTGTTTGTTGATTTTTTTTCATTCAAAATTAATTAAACGTCAAACTGACAACTGGTTTGAAAATGTCACGAAAATTTGGTATTGCATCTAACGATGTAATAAATGATATAATATCTAATAATATACCAAAAAATACAATCAAAACAAAAAAATATGTATGGAAAATATTTCTCGAGTTTTGTGCGACCATAGAATACGAACTAAATACTGAAACGAGTTTGCATAATTTGGCTAGTATATTGAAAGATTATGCGGTAAATATGAGAGAAGCTGACGGAACTGAATATAAAGAAGCAACTGTGAAAACAATTTGGAATACTACGAGTAAGCTACTCCAGGAAAAATACTTCAATGACTTCAAAATTGTATTCGACTCGTTTACCAGTGTGATTTTCAAAAATGCGCGAGATGCAAGAGATGCAAAACGTAGGAGATTACAGCAGTATCCAAACAAACTAAAAAGGCAGTTCATCAAATTTGAGTTCAAGTGATTTGGCTAGAATCATTGAA
>CAJUYH010006768.1:15605-34819 GCA_910591685.1 Galerucella tenella
TTTTTTTTTCATTTGTACAAAAGAGTTTTGGTTACCCATACCTAGTATAATATATAAATTAAGTAGCGCACTATTTACAGCTGCGGACCTATTTTTTTTTCACCTTACAATTTTTATTAATTAAACTTAATGTTTATTTTATTAGTTTCACATTTTTATTCATAGACGTGTAAACAGAGGAATGGTTCACAATAGTTATATATTATATTTCGTTATTTTTCAGATTACAATAGGTAGGTACTCGTAAAAATGCATTTTCATGAAGAAACCGAACATTTTTTAATGTCTTTTTATTCTATATAATTGTTAAAGGATTGAAAATGTGCATTATAAACTGTATGCTGTTTTTCAGCGAGAGAAGGATATGGAAAATTATCAGTATTATAAAATTATGGGCAAAGGAAATGTAAACGTGAAAATGAAACCGGGAATATTACCTCACATCTTCGACTGCCAAAAAAATGGAATTCCGAAACCAACAAAATCTCGTAAAACATATGAACACAGGAAACGACGTCAATATCTTGAAGAAGTTGTAAAAACATATGAAGATAACGACAATATGCAAAAAATGGAAAATGTTGAATTACCAATAGATGTACAAGCTGTAGATATGGAGACTGACGCAAAAGACTTAGCAGACAAATGTATTCAAGTTCATTTTAGAACAAAAAATAAATCAAAGTCTACGCAGTGCAACTTTGGAACTAGAAAAATCCATAAAAAAATATTGAGACCTGAAGAGGTTAAGATTTCTGAGAGTAGCGACTTCCCTTCATCTACAAGTAGTTCCTTTAATATTTTGTCAGACGAGTCAACCAGTTCAAATATGCTTGTCGAGAGATGGAACTCAAAAGAAAATGTTTTAAAACGGGCAATGTATGTTATTGAACGAAATCCCAAATTGTACCTGGGTATTCCACCTCAGTAAATTTTCATAGTTGACTTAATTTGTTCGGGCTGTCACTTATCAAAATTGGATGTATACGTAACATTGAAGAAACTGAAAATAGATAACTCGTACACAGTGTTAGCTGATGACTTCTGCATCTCAACGACAAAAATATGCACTATTATTCAAAACGCTATCCCAAAGTTGTCATCTTATTTTAAAAATTTCATTCAGTGGAAATCCCTTACCGAAACACAGAAGTGCTTGCCTATACCATTTCGTTATCGTTTCAAAAAAGTACAGTGCATATTAGATTGTTTTGAAACTTCAATACAAAAACCATCTGATCCGATTTTACAAGCATTAACCTGGTCAGAATACAAGAAGGGAAACACAATGAAATACCTTATCGCCTGTACCCCCGATGGCTTGCTATCTCACATATCAAATGGCTTTGGAGGACGAACAACTGATAAAATGATAGTAGAAGAGTGCGGTATTCTGTCATTACTGGATAGTGGTGCACATGTTATGGCAGACCGCGGGTTTAAGCATATAGATGAAATATTAGGAAGACAAAACAATACCTTAGTGAGACCACCATCAGTGTCGGCTAATAAAAAAAGTACGGAAGAAGAAGTAAAACACGCCAAAAGGGTAGCAAGTCTTCGGATTCATGTCGAAAGGGTTATATCTCGCATAAGAGAATTTAAACTGTTAGGTCCACATGCATGTGTTAACGTTAACCTAATAAAGTACTTAGATGATTTAGTTATAATATCTTGTGGCATTATAAATATTCAGGATTACTAAATAAAATAAGTTAAGTTCTAATGTAATTAAATTTTATTATATATTGCTCCTACCCAAAAATTAGTAATTTTTTTTAACATATGAACTACAAAATCCTCATCATACTCATAACAATTAGTATCAATGATTTTGTTTTGCTCAAAATTAGGATCGGCCACAACAAAGAACGCTTTTTTTCTGTTTGTAAGGTGCATCTGCAACTGTATTTGGTGGTAATATTTAGGTTTAATCATTCCAGCTTCGATGTAAGTAGATACAGTTCTCTCAAATTTGGGCGATTTAATTTCAACTACATATTCATTATTTATAGCGTCTGGTGAAGCTCCTATAATAGGACATGTATTAGAGAGAAATATCCCAGCCTTTGAAAATTTTTGTGAAGTTTCTTTTTCTAGAACTTTCAAAACTAATTTTTCTAGCTTCAGCCCACGTGTCATCGCATCCGTTTGGAATATTTTTGCTCCTAAAATGCTTTCAACCAAGGAGCCGTCAAAAGTCTTACACTTAACGACATCAAATGCCTTGGAAGCAGTCACTCGTCCATACCGCATCTCACTCCATAAAGAACTCTCACTTTGCTGCCTTGTATTTAGTTCTACTTCCTCAATAAGGTACATCTTCATATTTTCAAAACAAAATCTTTGAAACTTTCCAAAATTGAACACCTCACTACCAACTTGCTGGATATATTGATTTTTTAACCAAAAAAGAGAAACGTGGTCGACATGGCTGGGCTGAAAATAGCGCATTGTACTGTTCGAAATATTTCTATTTCTTGCTTCTTCGACGTATTGTTTTAAAAAGTCTTTATTGTCAGTAGAATTATGCTCTCGTCTTTTCCCAAAATCAACAACAGATTCAAATTTTTTTGTAGATGTTGCTCCGGACAGTAAAGATTTTTTCCAATAACAGGCGGTCTCTGTAGGGGACGGCTCCTCACTTCTGCGGTGTAACCACATTAAAAACGCAACGGCATGTTTACATCCACCTTCTGAGGCAGGACATCCAAAACATCTCGCAAGTTCAACCTTTTTGGCTTGCTCATCTACTATTACTTCCACTTTGTAATAGGTAGCATTAATTCTATGCTCGGGAGTGAATTTAGCTAAGAGCATACATTTACCGCTTTCTCTTTTAACTTGAACGTAAGCCACTGCATTATCTCCATAGCTTTCTCTAGAAGACCTAAAATAAAAATTAAATAAAATATGTAGATACCTAATTCATCTTTTTTTGTAAACTTTCATAACGCAATTTTGACGGTTTATAAAATTAAATTAGGGTTTTTCGTAATTACAATCTAGGTAATAAAAGCCTCTTATAACGAATATACATAGCGCTAGGAAACACATTGTATAAATCTAGCATTTATATTTTAATAACAAAAAAATATTCTTTTTTTAATTTCTTGGGAAATTAAACCACAATATTTTTGAATTCTTTATTTCAACGTTTCGGTAGCGTTCCAGCTACCGTTGTCAGGAAAAAATGGGTAGAAATTAATTTTTTATCCCTAACTGACACAACAGAAAAAATTTGACAACTAGACAATCAAAAATTATTTTGAAGTTTAAGACTGCAAAATTTTGTTATCAAATTTTTATTAAGGTCCATTCATAGTAGATCATATCTGTGGCAAAATGTGAAATGAAACACTTCATTTTATGACATTCCAACGATATGATAGTCTACTAGAAATGGAAATCCAGTGAAGTGCACGTTCCAGGAACGGTTTTTATTGGGATAGCGCGTTTCTTTCGCTTATATTGGAAATGTTGTTAATAAAACGCGTTTCAGTTTTTTTTGTGTATGAATATTTAAGTTTTTTGAAATATGTATACTCAGTTTTGTGATTTTGTGTATTGAAATGTGTATCGATTAACAACTATTCAAATTATGAATCATAAGAAAACCTGGATAAAAACTTATGATGCTATCCTGATAACGCAGGTAATTGATTATTGAAAATTTCTCTTTCTAACATTGGTAACCAAATTTGACTACATTCGACTAAAATACTAGCTACACATTTATCTGCATTTAGTTGTATTAAAGCACTTTCTTTGATTTTCCGTCTTTTATTATTGGGTTATTTTAATATTATTTTTGATGAATCCCATTGAATTTGATGACCCTCTTCCCAAGCATGTTTGCAAATGGCTGACTTAAAGAATTCCCTATCTTTGATACTTACCGTGGCATTTTTGCACCTCTCATTTCAGCACCTACAAACTGGAGGTTCGTATTAAAAAAATCCATTACCATAACTACATCTACCATTGGTAGATTGGACGAATCCGCTTTTATATAGCCTTGTTCGCACATTATAAATTGAAATGAAAACAGAAGCTACCTAATGTATCAAAATTTAAAAAGAAACAGTCTACGCTGATGTGTTAGAAAAACAAATGAAGTTTTACTTGCCAGTGGACAGGTCGTCGGAGCTTGTCTAGGCAAGCATGGGAGACTCTGACGTCACCGCTGTCTTATGCACCGAGAGTAATTGTTGGGATTTCAAACTCCTATATTTCAAAAACTACTTATCGAAATGGCTTCAAATTTTCTGAGGTCATTTTATATTCGAAATACTTCGTAAATATTAAAAAATAAATCATATATGGGGTTTGACGAAATGACCCTATTCTCCCATTGTGGAAATTCTGTGGGATGTTATTAACAAAATTTATCGCGGCTTCTTGTGCTTTATTTACAGCAAGCACATGTTCTCTTTCTTTACAGGCGATATTATGAAGAATAGCTGTTGCTACTATTACTTTTTGAACAGTATGAATGTTTAGACGCAGTCCCATTGCTAATGCATGAAATCTGCTCTTCCATACCCCATACTGTCTCTCGACAACATTTCTAGAGCGAATTTGCGATTGATTAAATAACGCTTCTGCTCCGTTTCTTGTATTGAGTAATGGGGTTATCAGATAATTAGTTATTGGGTAACCACTATCACCAGCAATTACACTGTTTCCAAAATGTCCATTTTCAAATAAATTGTGCACATAAGAATTTCGAAATATATGCTGAACCAGGCCATCTGACTACAATGTCCTGAATTTCAAGCTGTGCATCACTGATTGTCTGAACATTCAAAAAAAAATTTTTTCACGATTACAAAATATTGCTACGTTTTCCCCACCAGGTGAATTAATTCGGATATGAATACAATCTATTGCCCCAATGTATCTGGGGCGAGAAGTACAAATAGCTAGTGCTACTTTTTTAATTGTCTTGCAGGCAGTAGATTTACTTACTCCACAAAAATCTTCAAATATTTTTAAAAACGACCCATTTGCTGCAAAACTCAGAAATAAGAGTAATTGCTGAGTAGAAGAAAGGCAATCGTTTCTAAAAAAAAGATCAAATAAAATAATTTCAATTTAATCCCTGACTCTCATCAAATTTTTAAATTTACCTATCAGTTGGATGTGAAAGAATATCTTCTAATGACTCGGATAAATGTTCTACCGTATCTTTACTCAATCGAAATTCGTTCCTCAAAAAAAATTGGTCTAGGACGTATAGTTTTTAGACGTCTAGGCTCTTCGTCACTAGAGTACACATTCATATCAAAATCCATGTTTGACGACGATTTAAAGGTACCAAAAACACAATATAAACGAAATAAAACACTTTTTGCCACAAGTCACGAGTAAAACAACCAGAAATTCAAAATTTAAATGTCAATAAATTACATTTCTCCTATGACGTAAAACACGTGGCAGCTAAAAATCGTTTTGAACGGCGAACGGTGCACGAACGGCCGACGGAAAAAGTAAGAAGGTATTAATTTCTTGAAATACACCACATCTTCACGTTAGCTAACAAGAAGTTTAATTGATACTTTTAATCCAATGAAACATTGAAAAACCGTTCCTTTGCATTAATCATCAATTGAATTTTAATAAAGACTTTATATTCAATTGAGAAACTGGCCGTGAGATTTTGATATTCTAATTCTCTAATTCTATTCCTGGTTTTTTTTATTCTGTGTGTCGATAATTGAATAGATTTAAAACTTTAAATTATTTTATTATTGCTGAAGCATTAGTTTCCGTGTTTCCTTTCAAATCCAAAGGGTGAATTGAACTTCTGAATCAGCTATGCTTGTTCGTTTACCCGGCAGATTCAAAATGTCCTTTTATTGTCTCATAAACCGATAGATTTGTTTTTCTATTCCCGTGGTTTTGCATTAAAATCCAAGGGGGTGAATCTAGCTTGTCTTGTGACTCAGTTACGCTTTTTAGTTTTAGACAGGGCCGTCCCCTAGAACTTCCAGTTCCATTAGTAACAGTACTAAAATTGTAATAAATTGTTTTGTTTACATCTTACACAGGTTAACTCTACATCTTCAAGGTCTTTCTTCTGTTCAAATTTCATGAACTTGACATAGGGTAAAGTACCCAATTATTGGCACCTTTAGCGATATATCTGACTGTTATGTCAATTTCGGCATCTTGAAGTGAGGCAAATTATCAACCGCCTTGGTTACGACATTCTTAACAATTCTTTCTTAGTATGAACACAGAAAACTATATTTTCAGACTTCTGATTAAAAATTGATGTTTTCTAATTATGGTCACATTTCCCAGTTATTGGCAGTAGATTCTAGTTATTGGCATAGCAAATTAACCAATTATTGGCTGTAGATATGTAGTTATTAGCATGATTTCTGAACCAGTGATTGTCCTATCACCAAATCTGAATATTTTTTTCAAATATTTGATCTTGAGATAATGAATAGTACCAAGTTTTTTTTAATATGTATATTATTTATAGATATTTGGGGAACTGCAGGTACAAAACATTGAATATTACTTGAAAATTAATACAAAGTAAGTAAGAAACGACAACTTAATCCACAAACTTGTGATTAAACTATAACAATACAATGTTAATAAACATAATAATATAAATTCATGTATCCCTTGAAGTACAAACTTAAAATATGTAAAATATTTTGTATATTCCATGATTTTCCAAGCACTTTGCGTGATATACCCTTGAACATTTTTGATATTTAATACTATAATTAAGTGAAGAAAAATTGTGTGTGTATATGAAACAAAGTCCTTTGTTGCATATCTTATTGTTGATGGGAAGATTCGAATTATTCATCATTGGTTCACTAGTATTAGTACTTGAACGAAGATCTATATCATAATTAGTATGGGTCTTCACCTGTGTTATATTTTCGTCTGTTTGAATATTTGTTCCAGAATTGATGGTCATGGATTCATCAATTAAACTCAGGTTTTTTACGTGTTTTGGCTTTGTCTCCGTTTGAATATTAACGTTATCGATAATTTCGCAGGAATCTGCGGAAGCTATTTTTGTTCTTTTGTCGTGAGTTTGTTTTACTTCAGTATTCTCAATAGAACTTAGGGTTTTCACTTCCTTTGGTTTTGTATCCCTTTTTTCTTTTCTATTATTTTTATTTTCTTCCACAGCACTAGATATTTTCGATTTCTTAGCCATCTTATTTTCTTCTTTCTTGCGTCCTTTTTCTTGTTTCTCTTTCGCCTTATCATTTTTCTCTTTTTGTTTGTCTTCATATATTTTTTCCAGCCACTAGATGTGATTACAAAGGGTAACCTTTCCACCTGCCTTTTGGTCTTTTTTTCCGGCGTTTCAGGCCACATTAGACAGTCGCTAAGTTGATAGGAAGAATATGTCGTATTATTGTCACTAACAGTTGGACTGAGATTTTCCGAACTCTTATTGGAAAGTTCAGATACGGTGTTGTCTTGTTTTGTTATTTTTTCTTTGACATTGTGGGTGATTGGCTCGTCATTACCAGTAGGTTCACAAACTGTTCCCATTTGTTCTAGTTCGATGTGCTCGTTTACTATTATCGGTATATTAGCTATTTCATTTTCTGTGAACTCTTTCTCACCATATGCTAAATTCGCTTCAATGATGGGAATTTCTGTGAACTCTTTCTCATCAGATGCTAATTCCATTTGGATGATGAAGTTATTCCAATCTGGTGCTATATTACTTTGTGATTGCTTAAACTGTTCATATATTTTATGAAGAATTTGAAAGTTATCGTCAGTATCTTGATTTTCGTAAGTTTGCAATTCCTGTAGTTTGGTTGGTCCGACGATAGTACAAAAATCTTCGTACTCAATTGAATAGTTGTTGTTAAGACTATCATGCTGGGGTTGATCCCGCTTTTCTTTTCCCAAGCACTTACTGAAATCAATAGCGCTCGGATTCCATGGAAAGAAACCACAAGCTTCAAAACCATTTACAATGGTCGATTCCTTTAAACTCTTGATTGCTTCTCCTAATATAGGTGCAAAATGTTGTTTATTCAAATGAACTGAGGGATTATGTCTTCTCCACTGTAATACCGCCTGCTTCCAACGTGTTTTCAGTGGCTTAACACAAGAAACATCCGCGGGTTGTGAAATTCTTGTTGAATTGGGATACAATGCAATAAGAATTATTTCTAGCTTGGTACATAAATTATTTATTTCGTAAGTTAAATGGGTCTTGTGACCATCTACGAATAATATCACAGGCCTTTTAATGCCCTGATCCTTAAGATGTTCATGAAATATATTTGAAACATATTCATAAAATACCTCTGACTTCATCTATCCATTGTCGCTGGTGCCTATGCCCCAATGATTGGGAACACTAGCAACAATATTTGCTGGAATGCGCTTATAGGGGTATATAACCACGCCTTGATCTACTTCATATGCATTTTTCGTCCTTTTTGATGCCAATACCTTGTCTTCCTTGGAGCACAATAAAAAGCAGGTCTCATCACCATTATAAATTCTCGTCCCATCTTGAAGAATTTCCGTAAAGTTTTCTCTTGGTGATAATTTTCAACTTTTGTAAACCAGTTTCTTATATCCTTTACAGACACATCAGCACTTGAAGGTGTGACGCTTTCGGGAGTTTTATGAACCGGTAAAGGATTTCTTTTTAAGAAGGCTTGATACCAGTGTTTGCCTGGAGTGTTATTGTTAAAAGGATTTGGTCGAGGACTTTTATCTAGAAAATATTTTACTGTGGCCTGTAAATCTTCGCGTCTTCGTAGAAATCCTTTCTGGTGACATTCCAATATCAATTTTTCCAACGAGTCTTCTTCATCACTGGTTGCAAAATTTCCTTAAAAGAAATAGACTATCACTTCGAATTCCAGAAGCAACCTCAGCTGCACGTGCCAGAAGTTTTAACCGAATAAACGTTTCCAAATTTTTTGACCTACTTGAACCACTTCAACAAAAACATAATTATTCTCAATCAAAAATCTACAATGTTGATGAGTCAGGGATCACCACTGTACAGGGACGTCCCTCGAGGGTGATTGCATTGAAAGGACGTAAGCAAGTAGGGTCACTTACTTCTGCTGAACGTGGCACTTTGTGTACTGCAGTTATTTGTATGAATGCTGCTGGCAGCTATATCCCTCCTATAACTATATTTCCACGTGTTCGCATGAAAGCAGAGTTTCTAAATGGTGCGCCTCCTGAAACAATTTGTTGCCTTTTTCACATCTACTCTTCGTGGTTTACTCATAGACACTATTTTTTCAGTTGCATTCTTCCGTTATTATTTTTTGAAGCAAAACTTTGTGGATGAAATAAAAACAAATAAAAAGAGTTGCTAGTTTATTGTTCACAACTTTCATGTGAGATATTGTTACAAATATTTCTCTGGCAGTACTTTCATATTGCATTCCATGTTTCACATATTTATTTGTAAATGGGACTGGACAAAAGTACCTTGACGCCTTAGTTTTCCAATCTGATTTTGAGTGAGTATAAATTTCATAGCAGCGGCTACCTGTTATTCTATACTTCCTCATTTTTTTCCATTCCGCTGAATGCTGTGGAATATTAACACATGCTTCTAGATCATCACTACATAAGTTAGCCAACACTTGTGCACAACAATCTTTTTCAAGGGTAATACTAACTGACGCCAAGTACATCATTATAATTGATTCATACGAGTTTCTTGAAATCTCTGTCAAATGGTACTTATAAGAAGCTGTATCATTTATTTTGTCAATTTCCTGTACATCTACTTCCTCTACATTTCGACGCCCTAGTCTAGAACATAAAATTTCAATCACTATTTGAATTTAAGTCTTTAAATAATTACAAACCTGTGCTTGACAATAGCTGAATCTGGCAATAACTTGCAAAAAGAGTTTAAGACATCATCATCATCTACAGAAACACTGACCTTTTTTATTTTATCTTGTAAACATAGTATTCCATCAACAGGTACTGGTTTGTATTTGTCTTTTGTCACATATTTTTGTGTTGTCCAGATACACTTTTTATCAGTTTTGGATACATACTCCAGTGACTCAACCTCCCCCCTAAAACAGAAAAAGGAAAGCAGAAACAAGAGAAACTGATTGCACGATTGCGCTTTTTTTTGACCTTTATACACCTTATACATTTGATGAGTAAGGCAGACACATGTTTACATCTGCCACTATTTCCAGCTTTGCAGGAACATGACATGTAATCAATTTCAATTCAACTGGAAATTGATATTTTTCCTGATATTTCGTGAGGATTGGAATCCAAGGAACTAGATTGCAAACACAGACCATACAAATAAATACTATCACTATTGACTTCCGATTTTCCTGCCAAAATTAAATGTCCTGCATTAATCACATTTTCACCTTCTACCACGCATTTAGAAGTTGTAGAGCCATCCAAATATCTCATATATTCCAAAATGCTAAGCTTCATTTCTAAAAATAAAAAGTATTTTTTAAGAGGAGTTATGGTTTCCACTTTTTGTTGAGTCGCTTACCTGACACTAGGTACTAAACTACCTACAAGTAAATAAGAATGTAAATATCTTCCAAATGATCTAAATCTAATAAAATAATACACATGTTCTTCAAAAAATATCTAAAAAAGCACTGAAACGGACCGGTTTTATGATACAACACAAACGTAAACAATAGTTCAATGGTACTTAGCTAGCTTTCAGCTCGCACCGTCATGGCGCTGATATCCTAACCCGAGTTGTCTATAGCTATAATGTGGTAACTTCATATTTTATATGTAGGGTAGGGGTTATAAGTACTTAAAGGTCTTAACAATACTTTACTTGTCTCCAAGAGTACAAGTGTTGAAATATTTTTTTGTCAGTTTCACTTTTATTGAAGTTGCGAGATGGAGTAGTACCTACCGCACGGGTATGATTACAACGTCTATGGTTTGGAGAGTTCCTTTTTATAGACCTTAGAGCAACATTCTGTTTTGTGCTTTCCGATGACAGATGTAAAAGTAGATGATGCTGTTTCCTGCAGGTACAGCAAACACCAGTGGACGACAAGTGGTTCGGATTTAGACAATTAAAGCCCATGCGATTGGTTTTTACAAATGTAAGACGATCAACTACAGCAGTAGCCCCGAACTTTGAACAAGAATATATTTTATGACCGGTTATTTTACAAAAGGCACAAAATGGGCTACTAGTAGGAGTAGAACTAGTAGCAGCATTAAAACAGACTTGAGAAGATGAATCAAGTGTGTTTGACAAATCGAGAGATAGTCGTTGCGCCTCTTCTAGCTAAAATGAGAGAAGAGTGATTTTTTGATGGTGTGGCATGGTCACACCTGAAGCATGACTCCGAGGAGTACTGGTATGATGTTCTACTTTTTGTTCTTAAGCTAATAAATTCTCTAAAACATTACATTTTTTTTTCTGAGAAATCGAAAAATTTGTCACTGGTGATTAGGTTTTGATCAGTTTCCTTTTCCTCCAATGCCTTTCTGGTATTGAAGTCTAGTTTATGGTGAACTCTAGTTTAGGTGAACTATGAGCGCATCAAACTACTTCTCTTTGGTGATATTCAGGTTTAATAAAGAATTTATGATTGATTTTGATTCAGAGGTGAAGTTTCTCAAATGTTGAGCCGTACATTTGTTTATATTATTACAAGAAGTGATTTTAATAAAGTGAGCAGTTACAATATGCCTCTTGTTATCATACCTAACCTTGAGCAATTCAATAGCAACATCGAAATTATTTTCGTTAACAGGCAACTGTGAAATAAGACTCGAGGACTCTGAGCGGATATAAGGGTCAATTCTATAAGAAGTGGTTGAAAATTAACGGTACGCTATTAAATTTGACAAAGTTCAGTTCACGCTATTATAAATGTTTTAATCTCTGATCTGGATAGCTATTCCAAAAAACATAAAAGTAAAGGAGTTACATTAGATGAAACAACGAACATTAACATGCTAATGTATGCAGACGACCTAGCCCTATTTGCTGAGTCACAAATTGAAATGTCTCATAATTTAAAAATCTTAGAGTCAAACTGCGATCAATTCAATCTTGTAGTAAACACGTCAAAAACAAAAATTATTGTCTTCCGGAGAGGATCTAACTTGGGTAAACAACCGTAATTCACATATAAAAGCTCTAGAATAGAAATAGTGAATTCCTACGAGTATCTAGGTGTAATTTTTTCATTTAATGGACTTTTCATGAACAACCTCAAAAGCCGTGAGCAGAAAGCAAGACTGTCCCAAGGTTTAGTTCTAAAAACCATAAATTGTTTACACATTTCAGACATAACCTCAATTAAAACCCTATATAATAACGTAGTCGTACCAACTTTCACATATGCTAACAGTATTTGGGCCCTACGTTACTTAGAAGAAGCTGAAAAAATGCAAAATAATTTTTGGAAAAACCTACTCTTTTTACAAAACTGCACAGCCGCATATGTAATCCGAACTGAGGTTAATATTTCTAAGCTGGGTTATTTCATTATAAAGCAGGCTATAGAGCTTCTGAATGGAATATCCAATCATGAGAACAACAGATACACTCACAAAGCTCTTGTCCGTTTGAAAAAACTGTATAACGCTGATAATGTCAACTTGAAATATAATTGGATTAGTCAATTTCAAGCTTGTTTAGGAAAATATTGCCAGCTCGAATTAAATATTGCCCATATAGGGGTCATTGATAAAGAATATATCTTATCTAAGTTCTTGAGCCACAACTATAGGGAAGATATGAATAAAATTCTACTCAGCACATATAATTCTCGTTACAAATTCTTATTAGGAGACCACATTCCATTTGAAACCACCAACTATATGAAATACCCGTTTCCCCTTTATATTAAGAGATTAATGGCACAATTGCGAACTGCTAATGTTGAAAATTTGTACATATATATAAATAACACCCCGTATACAATTAAGACAAAACTAACCTGTTCAATTTGCAATCAATTAACACCCGAATCACTCGAACATATACTTATGACATGTCCTATGTATAGCGGCTTGAGAACTATACATGCCAAATCCGGAAGATATTCAGATGATTTAGATGCTCTATTAACCTCAAACGATATCTCGGTATTGAAAAAGATATTTAAATTTCTCAGCGAGGCGATGAAATTAAGATCGTTCATCATAAATGAATAACTGATTGCACCTCAATCTCTATTACTATTCAATCTATATTGTTATTTCTTCAAGACATATTACTTTTTATATTTACTTCTTTTTCAATTTAAGATAACCATAATAAGCAAACAATTTGTAACCATCTCTACACCTTGTTCATGTAAAAATTGTAATACCGAAGAGCAATATATATTATTTTTATTATTATTATAAATGTTTTAATCTATACATAGTCAAGATTATGATTCAAATTTTAACATGTATGGTATCCAATAAAGAGTTTTCCTTTAATACTTTAAAACTTAATATGCTTACAGACTAGCAAAAATGGGTTAGAAGATTGTCTTATTTTTAACTGTGCGTTAAAATTTAACATTTGCTTACAGAATTGCACCAGCTGAAATTTAAGCAACAGATATGTCTAAGCGTGCTAGATTACATATTTGTGTGGAAAACGATGGAAAACAATTTGAACATTTAATTGGACAAGTTTTAATGACCATGATATCTGTATGATCTTTCTTTCCCATATTTAATTTTAAGTTATAATACAGGGTGTCAATACTATACTCACTTATGTTTATGCGTTTTTATTTATATCTCGAGTTCGACAAAAGCTATCAACATGCGGTTTGCGTCGTTTTGTTGAGAATTTAATTCAGTTCCATTATGATTCACAATAATAAGGTGTTTCCATTAAACTTTTTTCAAGAAAACAAATTTTAATTTTTTTCATTCGAAAGTACCCTCTTTCTATGACAATTAAAACTAAATGCCATTGTTTTATAGTAGATGTGATTAATTCATCTAGACTCTTTCTATTGACACTAATTTCGTTAAAATCGGTTAATTCAAACCAAAGTTATAGGTATTTATCCACAAATACTTTCCCATTTTCCCCCACCCTTTATTTGGAAAAATAGAATAAAAAGTAATGGAACAAATTTGTGCGAAATTTAGGCCTTTTTTCAGTTTACTTATTTAACACATAATTGGGCATATTTCACAAAAACTGGTTTTAAAATTTTTCTTTACAGGTTACGCCCCCTAGCGGTTAACCTAGAAACTTGAAAGTAATTTCCAGCAATTTCTCTTGTCCACTTTTCCCAAGAAATTTTTTGTCCCAAAGTTTTAACATGAATAGTTTCTGATATATAGCCGAGAGATCGGCTTATTGAACCATCCGGTACAAAATAGTTATCAAATATTCCTATAAGTCAACTGAATAATTTTTCATATACAAAATATAACACTGTTTGCATATATTATAAACTAGATATTTTCTAATCAATGATATCTGATTCACCCTGTATGCTACAGTGAAACAAATTTTTCTTTTGAATGGTTCAATATGCTTTTTGGGGTCTTCAAGAGATAAAAATTATTCTACAATACACGAAAATTAAATACGTAAATATTTTCCACCCTGGCCTCAGGAGCTACAACATGGGACAGCTTGTACAGTTCCGAAATAGCCAAAAAGAAAGTTCATGTTATTGTTGTGAATGTGGTGGTTTGCTTCTTAGAAATAAAGCATTTTACACAAACTCAAGTTGTTAAAAATGGTAAGTAGTTATGATCTTTAATTAAACTATTTAATAATAATGGATAGCCTGTAGGGTGAACGTAGAATCGGTTTTTTGCTTATGAAATCGAAATATGTGAGGTTAGGCTCAGCATTCTTCACTTTTGAAGTGGATAATAATGTATAATTATCAAACTGTAAGCATACTATACTAATGCACTTGAAAAACAATACATGTAAATGATCTAAATCAATGTAAGCAGTATAAGTGTAACAATTTAATCTAAGCATTTTGAGATACGAGTTTCGTGCATGTATTGTTTTTCTGGCCCTAGCAATAATAACACTGAGTTCCGAGTTTTACTGCAATACATTTTTCTGCATTATGACGGGTTATAATTAGCATAAATTCCCTTTTCAGGCAAGCCGAACTGCAAAAATCTTAGCTTTGGTAACAGGCAATAAGATATACAATTTGCCTGTTGAAAAGCAAGCTGAGAGTAATACCAACGAAGTGAACATTTTTACAGTTGATACTCCAGTTATATCCGACGTTGATCAGGGTCTTTATCTTGACAACGACATAACCATTTTCCTGATCCAAACAATCCCAATTCATTGATTTCCACAGAAGAAAATCTCGAAGAAGTTGTAGTTTTGAATGCATCTGACAATGTTTATGATGAAAAAAATTATATAGCAGAGGAAGATGCAGAATTCGAAGAACCCTTTCAAGATTCTGGCTCCAGCTATTGTCCTAGTGTTGATTCAGGTGAGTACCTTATTCTCAAAGACAATAAAGGAGACAACGATGCTGATACCAAACCCGCAGAGTCAAAAAAGAGCAAAAATGGGACAATGCGACTGAAATACTTGGAAAAGAATCGAAGCAAAAACTGGTCGCGAAAAGGGATAAGCATATGAAGGAAATAGAGAGGCACGAGATGGGACTGAAACAGTGGTTAAGAAAAATCCGAGGATTATGAAAGAGCGATGCAATTCCAAAAAATGTGCTAATTCGAAACAATAACGGAAATGTTCTCTAGTTACTGAAGGTGTCAGACAAGATTTATTTAATATGTTCTGGTCAGAACTCGACTGGAAGCAACGTAAAATATTTATCGCAACATTGGTTATTAAGTCTGAGACGATTCAAAAAACAACGAAAAATAAGGAATCTCGTCGAAAGACTACTCTATCCTATCACCTCAAAGTCAATGATATGTCAATTCCTGTCTGCGAGAACATGTTCCGTAATACCTTTGCATTGGGAGAATGGACTATTTCAAGCTGGTTGAAACAAAGTCATCGCTCTGGAATCGTTTCTACTGCAACTAGATTTCCAAATAAAGTTAAACAGTCAAATAATAATCGAAGGACTGGAATATAAGAATTTTTTGTAAAACTGCCCAAGATGCCATCGAACTATTGCCCATCCAGCACAAGCAAAATCTATTTGGAGAGCATTTTTAATTCATACACAGAAACTTACAACCTTTATAGAAAGGAAGTAACAGAGTGTGCTAGCAAACAAGTTTTCGTATCAGAAATGAGAAAAGCCAACATCGATATTTTCCATCCTTGCCAAGTTCAATGTGATCTTTGCTTTAGTTTCAAGCAAGGAAATGCTGCTGTTGATGTATATCAGTTTTATATGAATGAAAAAAACAGAGCTAGTTTAGAGAAACAAAATGATAAACAAGAAGCTATTGCTGGGAACGTATGCGCTTTTACAATGGATGTACAAGCAGTACAGCTGGTACCTTGTTTGCCGGCGGGAATGATTTATTTGAAATAAAAATTAGCTTAGTTATTGAAAATAAGTTTGTTACGTCTGTCATGAAGGCGAGAGAGTAATGGACGCAAATTGTTTTGCTACTTGTTTGAGAGATTTTATAGATACTGAAATGACAGAAGACGATAAAGAGAGAACAAAATTTTTTTACAGCGATGGCTGTTGCGCTCAAAATCGAAATACGACCTTAGCTAACGCGTAACTTGTGAAAATGTTCAAAAAACAATACTTAAAACTCGTATCTCAACAGTTTTGTAAATTTTTTTTATTCAGCAAATAAATCACAATGCTGTTCCATACTGTTATTTTTCATGCCCTATTCTATGTGCATCAAAGTTAACAAAACCTTTTGAAAATAAAAAAAATATTTAGTTTTTTGTAGTTCCTGAAAACCTATGATTTTTTAGGTTTTGACTGAACGGCGACGATATATTGTTTTCACGTAACCTAGGTAACGGCGCAGTATACACCTCCAAATTCACCAAGATTATATTATACAAAACTATTATAGGTACTCAATCTAGAATAACAATTTACTTGCCACATTCACAATGTTGCCGGTCTGGCTAATTGTGTGAAACATAAAATGTGTACCTATTGAGAATTAACGAGGTATCACTCACTACACACCAAATGTGTGAAGTATAAATGAATCTTAGATCTTAATCTACCATAATGGTTAAGAGTACGAAGGTAATTCTGAGAATATTATTGCGTTATACAGAACATTAAATTAGGTGGATAAAAGTAAAACACAAATGGTCGGTTTTATTGAATCTAGTAGAACTGAAACAAACGATAAAATGATAAACCAATATCATTACATGTGTTGTTCTGTACATTCGCATGATTAAAGAAACCTCGTTATTTTCTTTTCATTGGAATAAATACCTGAGATCACAAGCTCATGATTTTCTTCTTCAGAACATCAAAAGGCAACAGACAACCCTAGGTGATATTATCTAATTTATATACCGACTTACATGATTACACTTATTGTCAATTGCGAAAAGAAGACCACGTTTCTGCTTTGGTATTTTATTCATTTTGGCACTACATAAAGGTTAATTATTGGCACTACAGTTGAGAATACCTCTCCTCTTATTCTTATGCTCGTTTGCACCAACACTTTTAAGTAGTCCTTAGAGGTAAGGATCCCTTAAAATCTGAATTTTGTTTGCACAAACCTTAAGGATAACTTAAACATAGCTCAACAACTCCTTAACTAAGTACTCGCCAGTGACCACTTAAACGTTCTTTAACAAATAAAGTTAGGTTATATTTATATTTATGAGGATTGAGAATTACGAATTTGTAGTATTTGTTGTGTGTTTTGTCCAGTTTTCGATTTTGACCAAATGGATATGGATAATTACCTGGGCGATGAACCGGATTATATTGAAGATGATATTGAATTTATAGATATTATACTGGTAGGGCTTCCAAGGACAATTCACGTGAGATCCAATTATTATGAATCGATGGCTCCTTTAGCATTTTTTCGAAGGTTCCGTTTGTATAAAGAAACAGTTCTGGAAATATTAATGCTGATTGAGGAACAACTAGAATATCCACATGACCCCACTGATAAAGTACCTACCTGAAAATAGAACTAATGCATTGAATCTTTATCTTACTGAAAATCTATAATTCCATCAATACACTGTTCCTTAAGAGTAAATTACAAAATATGTAAATGTAGACAAATTTTTCCGATTTATAACATAAATAATCCTTATTATTTTAGGAGGTGACAATGCAGAGATTTTTAGAAATAAAAAAAAAATTCCATAAATGTTCAGGTTGTGGGAAATGCAGACCTAAAATTTATAGATGTGGTAGAACGGTGGCCTGGGTCAGCACATGATTTTTAGCCACAGTAATTTGATGGCAAGGCTTGAGGCGGGACATTTTTTAAATAATGTCGTGTTAGGTAAGTTCTTCGAAATTTAATTGTTTAAATCTAGAAATAAATCATAATTACAATTAATTTCATATAGATTTATTTGTAAACTTATTTTTTAGCAAAAGAATGGTATATAATTAAATATTATTATCTGACTAGTGTTTTCCTTAAAGTTTTTTTAGTTGCAATTAAATGTTTTTGGTTAACATAAAATATATTTGTACATATTTTTTAATTGTTTTAGGTGACAGTGGATATCCGTTAAAAAACTATCTACTCACACCATTAAGCAATCCAATTACAAGAGAAGAACAACTGTATCAAGAGTCACTAATAAGAACAAGAAATCTTATTGAAAGGATTATTGGAATCTGGAATAGGAGATTGTTTTGTTAATAATCAAATTAATACTTACTGAAATAGAATGTGGGATATATGATTTATGCTCCTGTTCTCTTTTGTTATGTTCATCAACATTTTCAAATTCAAAAATATAATCATTTGATTTTGCCTGATGAGTATCTAAAGATATGCTGTCTGACCCATAAATACTTGATCCACCAAGTATTGTCAATGGATCCACTATTGATAGAAGGAGATCGTCCACAATATGGGCGCTTTTCTTTGTGGGGGGGGGCACCACCCATTAATAAAACGTCCTTCCGTTCTTCCGCCTTTTTCTTCCTAATGTCCCTTTTCTTGTTATCGTACAATTTTTTTAAAGAATCCATGGTAATTTCCTTGTGGGCACGAGGAGTTGAATAAATTGGTAATTTTCTTCCAAGCCAGATTTTTCTCCTGCATGGATACACCGTCCGTTTTCTTATTTTCGATAA